>RJWJ010026999.1:0-22566 GCA_004363605.1 Indri indri
GGACTTGGGGGGGGGGCGGGGAGGAGGGGCAAGGACAACATATGTAACCTAAACATCTGTACCCCCATAATACGCTGAAATAAAAAAAAAGAAGACAAAAAGTAACAGATTTGGAGAGAATGTGGACAAAAGGGCACTCTCATATGCTGCTGGTAGGAATGTAAATTAGTGCAATCTTTATGGAAAACAGTATGGAGATTTCTCAAAGAACTAAAAATAGAACTATTATATGGTCCAGCAGGGTATCTACCCAAAGGAAAAGAAATCAATATATGAAAAATATACCTGCACTCATATTTTTATTATAGCACTATGCACAATAGCAAGACATGGAATCAACCTAAGTGTCCATCAGTGGATGACTGAATAAAGAAAATGTGAATACTATTCGGCTATGAAAAGAATAAAATCATTTCATTTGCAGGAACATGGATGGAAATGGAGGTCATTGTCTTAAACAAAACAAGCCATAGAAAGACCAATATTGTATGTTTTCACTCATAAGTGGGTGCTCGAAAATGCATACACATGAACATAGAGAGAGGAATGATAAGATAATGGAGATTTGAAAGGGTGAGGGAGGGGATGATGAGAAATTAATGTGTATAATATTTGTTGTTAGAGTGATGGATACCCTAAAAAGCCCTGACTTGACCACTACACAATCTATACATGTAACAAGATCGCACTTGTACCCCACAAATTTATACAAATAAAAAAAAGAATACGGGAATACCTGTTAACTAATCTTACCAACTCCAGATTAGTTTGGCAATCTGATATATAAGAAATAAATTCATTGGTGTGTTACTATGTGTGCTCCTGACAATTAGTGAGGAGATGACATTTGTCTATATTCCATGAACATTCTCTGCCCATACTTTATCTAACATTTTTTCAGGTGTTTTCACTTGTTCTTGTCATTAACATGTTCTGAATATAAATCTTTGTGCTATATACTGCAAATATTCTAGTCTGTCACTTGTCTAAGTTTGTATTTGTAATATTTTGCCACATATACGTTAAATTCCATATGTAATCAAATGTATCGATTTTTTTGTGCTACTGGGTTTTATACGTTGCTTAATAAGTCCTTTCACACAAAGTAAATGAAATGCTTTCTATTAATAGTATTCTTATTCTATTTTACAAATGCTTTGCTTTTAGATTTTAACCATTTAGAATTTACTTCACAGTGTGGTATGAGACATGGGTCTCTTTTCATTTTTTCTAAATGGGTAATTAATTGCTTCAACACAATTTATTACACTCTTTTTCTTCATACAAGCTATCTCTCTCGGGAATTATTAAATATTCCCGGTACAAAGAATTGAGGCAAGTGGCTATATCACACAAGCAATTAGCACATTTAGTGTCTGCAGAAAGAAATGATAGGAAGGTATCATCCTCCACACTTCCAGAATCTAAACAATAACCTAATGGCTCAATTCACCCAACTTTGATTATTTTATTAGCATGAAAAATAATAATGTACTTGCAACAGAATTGGTTAGCTTCTGTATTACTAAATTAATTATAATAATTAGCAGTAAATCATCTCCTCCATGCCTCAAATAAAGATACAATCAAAACTGCCTTTCATAAGAAAAAGAGGTCAAGTCACCCTTGTTATCAGGGGTTTACTGCAAATGGTATGACAGAAATTTCCATGGATTATTCATGAAGGAGTTAACACAGACACATAGAAAAGAAAGAGCTAATCAACACAGTAGACAACATACGCCCACTTCAGAAACATTTCTGGTTGCCGAACAACCAACTCAGTTTTATTTTTAAAAGTCTTATGGATCTAAAAGAAAAACAGTTCTTCCCCCGTAAGATGTACAAAAATAACTCTACAATTTCCCAGTGCAACTTGGTATCTAAAATGGAGTCTTTCAAAAATCCATATTAATATGTGCCTCCACTTGATATATTCTTGTCCTCAGGACATAATGGAAAAGAGGTTAAATTAAAATGTCAAATATACTTGAAAAAGAGCTATTTTTTAAGTGCGATGCATAACTTAAGGTTAGACTTGGGCACATTATTTACCCAGGAAATATATTTACTTAGACTAGCGAAATACTTAAACATTCACTAGTGAGAACTTGCTTTTCTCCAATAAGCAGCACACCAGAAAATTCCTGCTATACTTTTAAAAAATATACTGCAAACACATCTGCTCCAACTGTCATTCTCCTACTCTTTCTGAGATAAGGAATACTTCCTTTATTGTTTATACACTGACCCTAGTGAAGGAAAAGACAACATCTTTCATACCTTTCAGAGAATTCAATTTTATCACTAAGACTTTCACAAACACTCTTATCATCTTGACTGGAGTGATTTAATTAGTCTTTGATCCTAACCCCTTCTCCAAAAAACGATAAGAAACCATATCAACATTCTAAACACAAATGTGAAGGCTATAATATTTTGTACTAGAGAATGACATTAAGTGGAGATTTGTGGGAATACACAGATTTTTTTTTTTCATGGAATCCATTAGTTTTGTTTGTTGTACATGGTACAAAAAAGGGTTCTTATTTGACAAACACCGAGTTCAACCTGCACTAGAATCAAAAGCTTTTCCTGGCAGAACTAATATTCAGGAATGAAGGACATGAATCACATTGGTAACAATCTCATCCCTAGTAAGGCAGTGAGAGTATGGGTATGGACAGTAAGTTGTGGGGGTATGGATAAGGAGTAGAAGGGGAGACTCATTAGACAGCTATTAAATCTTTACTGGTTGTATTTTTACATCAAAATAGGAAAAAATAAAGCATATTCTTCCCAAAATCCTCGTTGAGCTTTTAAACAAGTCTACTAATTTAAGTTTCAAAAACAATTATTTCTGCATTTTGTCATGTCTCCGGAGGAAACAAGGAAAAGGGGTTAAAATGATGAATCAAAAAATTAAAACCTAGAGCAACGAGAAAGGGAAAAAAACCCACTGGCTATAGCCACGTTGTCTTCAAATTCCACGTTTCAATGACCTGCCTCTATTATACCAAATGTCATGGAAGCGGCTATATGTTTCAAGTTCTTCCACGATTGTTATTTTCCTTAAATCCTTAAGTGAGGTTAAATAATTAATCAAATTAAGCAAACATGTCCTTTTTAAAAAGAAAAAAGCAGGATGGGCCCCCAAACGAAAGAATTTTGTGACAAGGAACCTTAACATGTGGCTACAGCCCTTTGATGTTTAAGCTGCTGCACGGTCCTGAGCTCTGCTTTCCAGAATGAGGCCTCCCTCTAAGAGGAGTCTATGCTCTGCTTAGCTCTTACAACCTCTGGTAGAATACTTGTCCAAGGTCAAAGACCTCTTCATTAAGGTGAAGAAATAGGTAAATTATTCATCCATTTCCACTTGCCATTTAAGGCTACAAAATTATTACACATTTAAGTGATTCTAAAGAATCTAAAGATTCCTCATACTCTATTTTATCCTTCTTTCAATTCAGTATAGAGGCATCTTCTTCTTAAATATCATATATTACATGGTTTTATTTTATAAATTTAAAAGCCCTGGAATGAGTTCACTTTTTAAGAAAAATAGTCAATTCTAAATTCTATAGTAAATCACTATTATGCCTTTTAAAGATAAAATTAGTGCATAAAAACAGGAAGAATATATGTATTTTTTATATATAAAATCTTCTAGTAAAAATCTAGGTACTAAAAAGGTGCCAACAAAAAAAAAATGTTGCAGAGATTTACCATGATGCAGGAACAGTCTACTTTCAAAGCAAACTGAAAGCACACAGGAGTTTCACAATGTGTTTTAAAACACCCTCATTAATGTCTTCTTTGTTGTTTTGTAGTTTAAATATTTCAGTTGATAGGCTGGCTTGCCAAAATTTGCTTCAACAAAAGAGTAAACTGCTTGGGGAAGAAAAAAAGAAGGAGGCAAACAGACTTCAGTAAGCCAATATGTTGTGCTGCATACAGCCAGCATTTGCCCTGTAAAATATATGCTTCTCAGTATGCAGATTGTGTAATCCCTTTAAGTAACAATTACTAAATTAAACAATGCAATCTGTCCCACTGGCAAGAAGTATGCTATGCTCTGGATTAGGAGATTCCATTAGGAGATGAACTCAGCTTCTAGCCCTGAGGCCAGTAAAGACTGAACACATTCCAGACAGGATGCAGCCAAACAGACAGTCTCAGGTGTGGTGAGAGAGGAGCAGCTGCTCCACTCAAGATTATCCCTTGCAAACCAATTCAAGGAGATTGCCCAGCATCATCTGCAAAGATAACAGGTGCATCTTGAACGTAAAAGAAAACGCTTTGAAAATATTCTGGCCAAAAACCTTATTTGTTAATCGGGAAAGGAGGAAAACTGTGCTAGACCTATGGAAATCCTACACTTCAACTAATTTATAAATACAGATTCCTTCCCACTGAATTCAATTTATGTGGAAAATATACATTTCATATATTTAAGAAAAAAATATTGTCCAGTCATTTTATCTTAATTTTTAGTATTTATATTTCCAACATAGGAAAATAAAGAAAAATATCTAAATATGAACTCTTTGCCAAGATTTAATAAATATAAACATTTTGCCATATTTTCTTCAGTCTTTCTTCCTAAAATGACACAATGTATTAGGAATAGAGCTAAATTCCCATACTTGTTTTTCTCCAAGGATAACTTCTTGAATTTGAGAAATATCATGCCCACATATTTTTAGATTTTACTACACATACAAACATATTCATAAAATATTTATTGAAGTGCTTTGTGTAACAATTCCAAAAAATAAACAACTCCAACAAATCAAAAGATGAGCAACCTGATACAAAATTGGGCAAAAGATATGAAGAGGTCACTGATGAAAAGTGAAAATCGAATGGCCAATATTATGAAAAAGTATTCAATCTCACTAGTAGTCAGGAAATCCAAATTAAAATAGTAAGATGCCATTTCACACTCAAAACAATGGATAGGTTTTAAAATATTACTCATTAAGCATGATAGAGCATATCACCAAGAAAATGAACAGAGTTGGGGCATTTAATACTTAAGCCAATAATTTCTAAAAAATAAATGGCACACATATGTCAAATAGTAACTAAACTGTTCATTCAAATCCAGTGACACAAACATACTTTACCATTCACTGTGATTTTTATGTAAAGGATGCTTGGGAATTATTTTATATAAAAACATATGACAGCATTAAGTTTAACTTAGCTAGTAAATGTTAAATTAATGCAAGAAATATTTTACTACTTGACTTTACACAGAAGTCAGTTTTAAAACCATTAAGAAAATAAAGTTATTCCTGTAATTTTTCTGAAGTACACATTGCTAAAAATACAACTTGAGAAATACGTGACATTAAAATTTTTCTTTCTGACGTGCAAACTCTAATCAAAGCTTGGAACCCTGTGTCTACCACTCTGTTTCAGACATTAAATTTAAATAGTCCATAATAGTATGAAACGTACCCAATCAACACTAGCTAAATGAAATTATATTTTCATTTGATAATGAATCCATGATTGGAGAAATATAGTATGTCTGATATGCTACTCCCACAACTTCCTATAAGCACGGACCTCTGGAAAATTATACACAAAGTTTTCCCATAAATGAACTGGTATTTCCTTTGTACCTTTGGAGGAGAGGATGGAAGGGAGGAACCATAGTTCAGGCCATCGCTACAAGCACTGCCATGTAGAGATAAAATAGATGCTTGAGTAGAGTAGACACTGTCATTATCAGGAGAATATTGAGACTCAAATGTGGATTCATCTACTAAGTCAGCATCATTTGTGTCCACCTAGGAATAAAACAATAATATCAGTTGGAAATTCTGTTCATTATGTATATGACGAACAGTCTCCACCGGACACTAAAAGGCATACTGGTATCATTCTTTTATCTATTCTATCTTCTATATGCCCTCTTCAACACATCAAAGACTGACTGATGTAGCAGAACAAGGACGACTGCCCACCTACAGCAGTGGGTGCTGGCATCCAAGGTTATTTTATTCCATCAATATAAAGGACTAAAGGTAACATCAACAAAGGACCTGGATCAATTCTAAATCTAAACAGTTCTGTAAGTTAAGGAAAATATTTGCTTTTCTCCACTTCCCCTACCCAAATCTTATAATTGTATAATAAAATGAATGAGGTCATCACTTTTCCTATTCAACTAAAATAAACTGTTATTCAACAAGGCAATTATATATTTGTAAACTGCACTAAAACTATATATTTTGTTTAAATTATCTTTAACTAGATTTAAAATCATTCAAAATTGCTGAAACCAAAGAGAAAATCTGTGATTTTATGCTAAATTTATACTAACAAACAAAAGGCCTAATTATGATCTGGTTATGATGATACATTTAGTTATAAACTTCTGTTAGAAAACTCAGAGAGAGAGAGAGAGAATTTCACTACAGATTTTCTAAAAATCCTACTACTATTTTATGTCACAGAACCAACAGAAAGAATTAGGTTGTGATGAGCTTGAAGCTCTTCTTGCAATTTATTCATAGTCACACCACTAGAAAAAACAGAATTGACATCAATTACTACCCTTCTCTGATATTACCAGCATTTTCTGTCTACCTTGACAAAATTCCACATGTTCTACTTCTTTATGATATCAACTTACTTGTTTAGCCAGCAGAAGTTAGAAGCATTATAATATCATACCAGGCCACATGCCTGAAAAAGCCTATTAAAAATACAGGTGGGCCATTTCAAAGTGACCCACTCTTCAAATACATTCCACAGGCCTAATCCTATATTTTAAATACATGTTCAAATTCACAAGTGAGTCAGTATGTGGACGTTTACCCTTACAAATATACATTATGTACAATAATCTACACAGTGTTAACTAAGCCTTATGTCATAAATTACAATAGATAAATATTTAAGTAACATTAAAAAAAGAATACCTTGATATAATTTGTATACCTATCACTGATGACTTTGAATTTTAGGAGAGATCCTAACAATTTGTTTAATTACTGTAGAGATAAAACACTAGAGCCCACAGTAGCTGAGTGGCCAGTCTAAGATTACACAGCTGGTTAGGGAGAAGACCCAGGACACTTATTACCATAATAAAATGCTACGATCACATAAAAGTAGAACTAATCTTCTTTCTCACTGGCATTCATTTAAGGAGGTTCAAGGAAGCCATGTAAACTCTAGGGAGAATATTATTTCTTGAGGTACTTTAGAAACGATATAGAGTGTTTGTGTCCTGCAACATTTCAAAAAGAATTTGCTATGTCTGGGTATTATTAACACTATAGTACCTTAGAAAGTTCACTGCATACTAAGCTATCTAGTTTTGAATTGCCAACATAATGCCCACGGAGAGTAGGGCCAAAAGTTACCTGGTATGTTAAGTATTAAGGTGTAAAATTATTGCATTTATTATAATACACACCAAAATTTCTAAGCGTGTTTTAAGAGCTCGGAATTTAAAAATATTGACAAAAATAATTGTCTCCCCAAAATTAGGATTACCAATATGTATACAGAGTAAAAGAAATAATTCACACTCTGGTTTAAAGCAAGATGTGCACAATCAGTTATAAATACATAATGAAGAATTTGACAGATTTTAAACCTCTCTGTAATCTAACAAAACTAAAACAAGTATTTAAAATACAGGCACATTCCTTTCTAATGACACTGGACAATGTTTGACCTCCCAAAAAAGTTAAGTCAGGAACCTAGCTTTAATGGTAGGAGTACTGTGAATAGGATGCACAATTTGTCAGATTTATATTATGTAAATGTCATGTGTATATTTATGTCTGGTATTTAGTTTTATCCTTAAATTACTGAAACAGCTTTGTCCCCTCTACCAGACAGAAAGGTTATTAATGGTAGAGTGGCCCCTAAATACTTTTATTCCAATGGATAATTTTTTAAAGATCAAGCAGAAATAAAATTTTAATTTAAAATTTCCTAGTAAATCAGTCTGTTTACATATACGTATTTTTAAAAACACAGTTTTACCTTTTCTGGAAACTTTCAGGTTCTTAATTATTCCACCAATTTATATAATTTTCACACTATTCACATCTAAGGTAAAAAATATGCCTGCCACTCATTAAAGGGTAGGCAAAACACTGATTTATGACTGAATACTGAAAACAGTTAAAGAATGCCTAGACATATCCGCATATGAAATTAGAGCAAACAAGTGCTCTAACAACTTTAGGTATGATATAAAGATTAATTCTACATATTGACACAATACAATGCTAATTGATTTTTCCCCCACAAATTCAATAAATATTTTTCACATTTATTATGATTTTTCTCCCCATTTCCAATTGTGAGAACCATCTGAGTTGGAGAGAACATGGTTCCAAAACATAATGAACAAAGAACATAGTAGGACTTTTTCAGAATAGTTGGAAAAGCAAAGATACACAAGATCTGAAAGAAAGCTTGATAAATCGTGGCCACTAACCAGAGCCAAGTCAGCCCTGAAGAGAGCTTTGTCAGCCAGCCCTTCCTCCTCGCACGAGTGTGGTGGATACAGAAAGGAATCCTCCTTAGAAGAAACATAACCTTCTTCTGGTGAAAGCTGCAGGGAGAATGGCGTTTTTGAGGACCAGTTCATGGAAGAGAGAAAACAGCAGAGAGGAAAGGAAAGGGAGAAGGAACAGTAAGGGAGGAAAAGTGAGGGGAGAAAAGAAAAAAATGGGAAAGTTTTCAAATGATACCATACAACTTGAATATAGATTTGTAAATATAAAATCTGACACATATTCATATATAACATTTTTATTTGGTAAGACACAATGAAGATATTTATTCTAATATGAACATCACCTGTTAGATGTTCCCCTTTTTACTAATTTTTTTAATCCATCTTCTTATAAAAGATTATCAAAATCAACAATTTTTTATATTATAACAATCTTCTGTGCATTTTTATCTGCAAAATATTCTGGCCAAATACTGACTTTCTAATATAGAAATTAGGCAACTTTTAGGTGTTAAGAAATAAAAGAAGCTGCAGAAGAACAAAACATTAAAAAGAAGGATCAATTTCTCTCTGCCATCCTTTACTAAAATATTTTAAAGAATACAATTTACTTGATAAGGAATGTTACTGAACCCTACAGTAAAGTCTCTTAATTTAGCATGACTTATAAAACAAAGTAAAACAAAAAATTCTCTATATGTACACAGTCTGTTTAAATTGGACCCCTGAGCTGTTATATTCCAACCTTAATCACACACACAGAAAATCTAACATTTTTATTCTACTCTAAGATAAAATGCCTAAAATATTTAGATAACTGTTGTACCTACATCACCCTGTATCAGCAATACATGCAGAAGAAGTATTATAAGGGAAAAAAAACTGCTTTTCTTCTTTTCCCATACATATGAGTTTAATAGCTATTAAACTTCACTTTAGGTAATAGAGATATTTATCATATGTTGCAATGCATACTGAATTTGAAATATCAAATATTGTCAAAACAAAAATTTATTTTGTAACTAGCTAGAAAAAAAAATGACTCTGCTTCTGAATAACCTATATAGTTTCTCCTGAAAGGCAGTAAAAAATATATACTGAGTCACATTTACCATTTCTAACAGACAAGAAATAAATTTATGGTCCAAACTTAATACCCATGATTACTTAACTTTATATTTACATTCCCCTCTGTACTGGTCTTTTGCTACAATTTCTACAATCCTGATTTGATTTTAGGTTGGATTAACATATTCTTTACTCTTCCTTCCCTCTCTTTTTTCATAAATATATTTTCATAGGTTATTGAAATTCTATGTGGACTAAAAAATGTTGCATGAATAATTTAAATAACAAACTATATTAACCAATTTCTATTTAAAACCAAATTCTTTCACAAAAATCAACAAATCCATATTGCTATTTATGCAAATATATCTATTTGTTTGCAATTTCTTAAGAGAAGGTATATTTGCCTTTTCAGTTAAAATTATATTTATGTACTGGAAAAAAACCCAAATATTGAGAATGTCTCTAATATTTAGTTGTAATACAGTGATAAATGCCATGTTGCACTCATAACATCTAATAATGTAATGTTTTATGTAACATAAATTCATTAATTGTTTCTAATAGTGCAGTAATTAATGATGTGGGAGCTATTCCCCCCCAAGGGGAGAGCCACAAACTGGCGCACCCATTTCGGAAAACTCAATTTCCTGCTCTGCAGCAATTAGACAAATATGTTGATTCAACCGAATCTAGGAACTTAAGCCACTCTGACAGAGACTCTACTTTATCCCACTGTGATTAAAGATTCTATTGTTAGTTGCTAATGCTATTAATTTTTCTAATATTCCACAACATTGGTACAGATACTTTAAGCCATATTTCTTTGAAATATTTAATTCTGCATTCATCACGACCTTATTACTGAATAAAAAAAGTGAAAAGTGAACCACAGAGCAATAAGTTATAAATTTATTCCTGAACTTCCTGGCTTGTTTTCTTCCATTTTTATAAAATATTACTCAAAATTAAATCTCTATCTTCATGAAGCCAATAATCATGTTGATGGAAAAAAGTAACAAAAGTTATGATTCAAACTCAAGAACACCTAAAGCCAAAAGTGAGCCAATGACCCGTTTTGTTTGTAAATATCAAGAGAAAGCAATAAAATCTGAATTCTTACAGGTAAAGGCTTAGCAACTCCTATTCTCACAGTTCCTGATGGTGCTCCCTTCAGTGCTTCTACAGCTTCCTCAAGACTGCTGTTTTCCAGGTTAACATCATTGACAAACATGAGCCGATCTCCAGGAAGAAGTCGTCCATCCTTTTCAGCAATGCCTCCAGGCACCAAAGAACGAATTACAATCACAGTACTTGCTGGATCAATTGGATCCTGACAGAACAAAAAAGGAAAGAAAATTCAGCACATTTTTACAGAGAAAAATTCTTTTACCATGCTTTTCCCCTCTGAATTGTAAGGGATGGGTAATTGTTTGAAGTGTCTTAAAAAAAATTCATGCCAAAAATTTCATATAAAATTTCTATGAATCATCTAGGCAAAGGTTATCCACATTTTAGAGAGTTTAGAAAGAGTTCCCCTGAAACAATGGCAACCTCAATTGCTAATGTTCCTGAGAAGACTTCTTAAATTGTACAGATAACTTTAAAATTATAATTTTAATTTTTCATAAGTTGTCAAATTTTATAACTATCATTTGAGGCCAGATGTTGAGTATATTAATTATTAACAACAGCATTTGCTAAATAGGATGTTACTATGTGGAACATCAACTCACCACTAAATGTGAAGGTAGGGCCTTTCCTTTTGAAATGAAGAAATAGAGAAAGAAACCATAAAGTATGTGGTGATGCAGTGTTTTTAGATACACAGCAACCTTAATATTAGAACAAGGCTCCAGAATCAGGCCTGTGAACACAACTCCCTGGAGTCATCTGAGATGGCATTCTGGTTCAGTATTAATAAGGATCAACAGCTGCACTCTAGCAGATAGGCTTTGGCATTTCCTCATTTACTCAGCATAAGCATAATGCAGGTAAGGACACAGGCCACACTTGACCAATTTAAGCATACTCATAAATTTAGTCAAATAACTGGAACGTTAAAATTTATAATATAGCCAATTATAAATTTATCATTCACATTTGACAAAAGAAATAAATATCTAATTCTTTATGACTTACCATTAAAATATGAGCCATCAATTAAGAGCATGGGAATAAAAATAATATAAATACACTCCTCGAATAACAAAAAAATCCACTACATTTCTATAATATTCTTAAAGTGTATTCTGCATGTTCCTCAAATTCCCAAGAGCTAAAATATAAAATAGTTCAACGAATTCAATGTTAAAAGAAATCCTTTATGATAATCAATGAATTGTATAAATTACTATTTTGAAAGATTGACCAAAAGAAAAATTTTTGATAACTGTAAAATATCATCGGCTCTAGATATTCCATCTTTTTAAAAAAAAATTGTTAAAAGTAGGGTATATTTACCTGATAATCTAAAATGCTAAAACCAAGTCCTTTGCTCCCTTTCTCCAGCTCTATGTGCTGAATGCCAGCCTCCCACATGGCCAAAGGTGCTTGAACCTCCTCTGTATTCCGACCCACATCAGTCATCGCCAGCACTGGATCCTCTGTCTCCGAGGACCCGATGAACTCACCTAGATCTACATGAGGCTGGATAACAGATTAGATAGCTTACGTCAGAGGCACTAGATTAGCAGATACACTTACCAATGCTACCAGAAAAAGGGAGATTCTGAACAACTGTCCCGAACAAAACATTCTGAAATAAAAGTAGCAACAGCTTATCATGAAACCTTTAGGAATGAAGGTTCTAACTATTGAAAGCTGTAAAAGAGGAGGAAATACCTAAGTTGTAACAAACATTAAAAATATATGGTTCAAAGATCTCCTATGAAAAGAAATATACAATACTTAACATCTCAACAGCATGATTGTGGGTGATTTTCACTTTTTTCATCAGAGTCTGATGAAAAAACAGAGTCTGATAACCATTATGATCAGAAAAAAAATATAAAACTATTTTGGTATTACATAGAAAGAACTCCCGATAAATAAGAGTAATTCAAGAGAAAAGGAATGTGGAAAAGGGCTATACTATGCAAATAAGAGTTCTAAAATGCTATGACTTGTGCATTTGACTATTTCCTTATGAAGTTAACATACACACAGTGGCAAAACATAATATTTGAAATCAGATTTGTCACAGCTTGAAGCCTGTCTCTATGATTTAAAATCTGTGTTACATTGAGCAATATTCTTAATCTGGGCTTCAGAATTACCTATCTCATAGAGGTTTTTGTGGATTACATGAGGTAACATTTATAAAGCATCTGACACAGAAACCGGTATTCAAAATGTTAGCTTCTTTTGGTAACAATAAATTAAAGTGAATATAGGTTAACTCAACTTTGTTCATCTATAGGAACATATCAAATTAAAGAAAGATTTGTTTATAAGGATGAAATTCTAGTTTGTATACTATCTTTAATTAATTATTGCACAGTCTAGGACCATAGATGAAAATTATATCTACCTGTTTTACTGTAATAATGCCATTTACATATACCCATAAAAACATGTATGGATCCATATGGTGCTAGCCTTTGAGTGCTATACAGTTTAGAATTATGTTTCTTGTTCTATCCTATTCTAATCACCCATGTGAATATTAAACTATATACTTTATTCTTCAAAGTTTTAAAATTATTCCATTGTGATGATTTCTTCAGTGTAATGTAAATCAAATCCTAACATCATCTTTCATTATACCTTAAATGAGATTTGACTAGACTACCAATTATGCAAAGTCCAAATCTTAATTTTAGATATCGATTGTGTATCCTCAGAAAAGCTGATTAGATCCATTTCTTAACATTTTTATCTGAATGGAAAAGAATAAGCAAACAGGAAAATGGGAGTTTCTGGATGCCACAGAGAATTATCTGACAAGTAGCATTATAAGCTCAAATTTCTCATATTTTAAAGGTATAATGTGCAAATGAGTAAGACCTATATACACAGAAGTGCTGTGTCAATTTTAGCCACTCACTAAGCACTAACTGTATGCCAGGCGCATAGCTGAATAGGTCATATAAAAGTGTCTTTCACTACATACGGACTATATACACATTATTTACATACATCAGTTTTCTCTTCTGCAAATAGAGACAATATGAGCATCTATTTCATAGGAATACTGCAAGTAAATTATACAAGTACAGAGTGTGCAATAATATCTAATATTATTAATCACCTTATTTAACCTTCAGAGCAACTCTTTAAGACAGGCATCACAACTTACATTTTACAGAGGAGAAAACTGAAGATCAGAAAGATGGATGACTTGCCCAACTTTGCACAGCTAGCGTCAAGTCTTATTCAAACTCAGGTCTGTCTAACTTGAAGGTCTATCCTATAAACCATGAGCTATGTGAGGAAACCAAATATCAAATTTTTTAAAAGCCTAAAAAATTTTTAAATACCATCTAGTCTTTCCATTATATATTCAGATTAGCCTCATGTCTGTAAATGTAATACCTTTTCTGTTAGCTCAATATCGCATAAGTCCAGGCCATCCAGTTCTGATTGGGTGGTGGGTGGCACAGTTCGACGACAACACACCATGGTCACTTCTATAGGCAGTTCTTTCAAGATATTCACCACATCTTGGTGGTTTTCCCCAAGCAAAGTTATGCCATTTACCTGTGGAAAAAGATATATTGTCCAAGAAAGAACATTTCATAATATAAATGTTCTTTTAAACACAATTTTTTATTAATAAATATAAATTTTGCTATGGTGATTACCATAGTTCTGTGCTCAGAATGACAGTTAGACCTGTGGAAATACTATCTAGAACGATTTATGTGCAAGTTTAGGTTTTTTGGAATTGGAGCTTCTACAGCATTGACAGGAAAACCACTAACTTTCATTCATGTTTGATCTGCCAGCGTAAGATTTTGGAAAAAGGAGAGGTAATAAAAATATTCCCAAAGGATAAAGGGGGAAAAAAAAGAAGGTTAAAAAAAAAATCGACATTTTATACAATTATTAAGTGGAAAAAAAATGGCACATATGGTATGCTAGCATGTTATAAAAAGTGGAGGAAAAGAGCATATGCAAACTTTCTTAGTTATGAATTTAAAACACTAACAGATTACACAGAAACAAATATACTAGTAGTTATCTAATGAAGGGTGATGAGAACTGGGTGGATGGGACATTTGTCTTTGTATTCTCTGCAATTTTGAAACATGGAAATGCATTGCCTATTCTCGAAATTGAATAAATATTTAAAAATTTCCAAAGAACATTTTTATAATTCTTTGGACCTAATGAAAAAAAGACAGCATGAAATTAGGTCTGAAGTTCAATGTACATAAAAGTGTGAAATTTCTACTTTGGGCAGTTTTTATTTGTAGATCTCTTGCAAGCACTCTTTGGGGGGGAATATTTAAAATAAGAACTTACTTATTCACCATATTAATGCTCCTGCAGCCTTTTCAAGAGTCTTATTTAAGAACGAGAAAGAACAGCGTAACTCCTTACTTCCAATAGCTCGTCTCCACTGAAAAGCTTCCCACTGTGTCCAACAGGACCTTCTGGTAGAACAGATCTGATAAAGTGATGTCCCACTGTTGCTTCCAGACTTATCCCCAACCCACTGTTCTCACTAAACTTGCTCACGTGGGCCACCTGAAAAAAGAAAAATCACCACAATTCTAATACTCTTCCTTTTTTTTCTATTCACATACACTTTACGTTCACCTAAAAATGGTCAACTTTCTCACAAAGTTTCAAAAACATTATTGTAAAACTGCAAAGCTTTGGAGCTTTGCCATTGAAAGAATACTGGTGTCTTTTTGTTTCATGAAGCAACACAAAATGAAAACGAAGCAGCTGTTACCTAGATCTCATTTGCTTCTCATAAATAGGTACAATTTCTTGCATTGTTTCCCAAATAAGGAAAATGAGATTCAGAGAGGTTACCTTAACCAGAGTGACACAGATGGAAAACAGCTTGGAACCTAAGCAGTCTGAACCTAGAACCACACTCCTGACCTTATGCTGTTTCAAGGGACAACAATGGTTTTAAAATTAATAGCCTTAAATGCCTACATCAGAAAAGACAGAAAGATCATAAATTAACAATCTAATGACACCCTCAAGGAACTAGAAAAAGAAGTGCAAACCAAACCCAAAGCCAGCAGAAGAAAAGAAATAACTAAAGTCAGAGCAGAACTAACCAAAATGTAAAATAAAAACACAATACAAAGGATCAATTAAACAAAAGTTGGTTCTTTGAAAAGACAAACAAAATTCATAGCCCTCTTGCTAGATTAACCAGGAATAGAAGATAAAGGACTCAAATAAGCTCAATCAGAAATGATAAAGGAGATATTACAACTGATACCACAGAAATAGAAAACATTATCTGTAAATACTATAAAAATCTCTATGCACATAAACTAGAAAACACAGAAAAAAATGGATAAATTCCTGGAAACACACAACTGCCCAACACTCAATCAGGAAAAAATAGAACTCCTGAACAGAACAATAATGAGCAGCAAGATTGAAGCGGTAATAAAAAATCATCTAACGAAAAGAGCCCCGGACCAGATGGATTCACAGTCAAATTTTACCAGACCTACAAAGAAGAGCTGGTACCCATACTGCAAAAATTATTCCATAACATTGAGAAGCAGGGACTCCTCCCCAACTCATTCTACAAAGCCAGTATCACCTTAACACCAAGGCCAGGAAAGGATACAACAAAAAAAGAAAACTATAGACCAATATCCCTTATGAATACGCATGCAAAAATCCTCAATAAAATACTAGCAAACCAAATTCAACAGCACATTAAAAAAAAAAAAAAAAAAAAAAAAAAAAAAAAAAAAAAAAAAAAAAAAAAAAAAAAAAAAAAAAAAAAAAAAAAAAAAAAAAAAAAAAAAAAAAAAAAAAAAAAAAAAAAAAAAAAAAAAAAAAAAAAAACACCATGACAAAGTGGGCTTCATCCCAGGAATGCAAGGATGGTTCAACATATGTAAATCCATAAATGTGATTCACCACATAAACAGAAGCAAAAACAAAGATCATATGATCATCTCAATAGATACAGAAAACTCATTGGACAAAATCCAGCACCGTTTCATGATAAAAACCTTCAACAAACTAGGCATAGAAAGAATATATCTCAAAATTACAAAAGCCATATATGACAAACCCACAGCCAATAATCGTACTGAATGGGGAAAAGTTGAAAGCATTTCCACTTAGAACTGGAACAAGATAAGGATGCCCACTGTCACCACTTCTATTCCACATAGTACTGGAAGTCCTAGTGAGAGCAATCAGGCAAGAGAAAGAAATAAAGGTATCCGAATCGGCAAAGAGAAAGCCAAACTATCACTTTTTGCTAACTATATGATCTTATATCTAAAAAACTCCAAAGACTCCACAAAGAGGCTCCTGGAACTGATAAATTCAGCAGTCTCAGGTTACAAAATCAATGTACACAAATCAGTAGCATTCATATATACACCAATAACAGTCAAGCTGAGAGTCAAATCAAAGACTCAATAACATTCACAATAGGCACAAAGAAAATAAAATACCTAGCAATACACTTAAACAAGAAGGTGAAAGATCTCTACAAAGAGAATTAGGAAACACTGAAGAAAGGAACTGCGGATGACACAAACAAATGGAAAAACGTATCATGCTCATGGATCAGAAGAATCAACATTGTTGAAATATCCATACTACCCAAAGTGATTTACAGATTCAATGCAATCTCCATCAAAATATTAATAACAATATCATATTTCACAGATCTAGAAAAAATAATTCTATGCTTTGTTTGGACCAGAAAAGAGCCCAAATGGCCAAAGCAATCTTAAGCAGAAAGTACAAATTGGAAGGCATCATATTACCAGACTTCAAACTATATTATAAGGCTATAGTAACCAAAACACAATGGTATAGGCACAAAAATAGAGATATAGACCCATGGAACAGAACAGAAAACTCAGGTATAAAACCATCCACATACAGCCAACTGATCTTTGACAAAGCAGACAAAAACATACACTGGGAAAAAGAGGTCCTACTCAATAAATGGTGCTTGGAAAACTGGATAGCCACATGCAGAAGAATAAAACAGAATTTACATCTCTCATCACTCACAAAAGTTAATTCGAGATGAATAAAAGACTAAAATGTAAGGCATGAAACCACAAGAATTTTAGGAAAAAATGTAGGAAAAACTCTTCTAGATATCGGCCAAGGCAAAGAATTTATGATTAAGACCCCAGTAGCAATTACAGCAACAAGAAAAATAAATGAATTTAAATAAATGATTAAATTCAAAAACTCTGCACAGCTAAGGAAATAATCAACAAAGCAAATAGACAACCTACGGAATGGGAGAAAATATTCGCAAGCTATACATCCACTAAAGGCTAATAACCAGACTCTACAAAGAACTCAAGCAAATCAGCAAAAAAAAAAAAAAAAAAAAAAAAAAAAAAAAAAAAAAAAAAAAAAAAAAAAAAAAAAAAAAAAAAAAAAAAAACAAACCACCAAATAGCCCCGTTAAAAAATGGGCAAAAGACGAAAGACCTGAACAGAAGTTTTTCAAAAGAAGACGGACAAACGGCCAATAAACAGAAGAAAAAATGCTCAACATCACTAATCATCAGGGAAATGCAAATTAAAACCATAATGAGGTATCACCTTACCCCAATAAGAATGTTTTTATTAAAAGTTCCAAAACAATAGATGCTGGCATAGATGCTGACAGAAAGGAATGCTTATACACTGTTGATGGGACTGCAAATTAGTACAACCCCTATGGAAAACAGTATGAGATACCTCAAAGAAATCAAAGTAGACCTACCATTCAGTTCAGCAATCCCACCACTGGGTATTTAGTCAAAAGAAAAGAAGTCATTTTCTAAAAAGACACCTCCATTTGAATGTTTATTGCAACACAATTCACAACTGCAAAGATACGGAATCAATCCAAGTGCCCGTCAATTCATGAGTGGATTAACAAAATGCAGTATATATATATATATATATATATATATATATATACACACACACACACACACCATAGAATACTACTCAGCCATAAAAAGGATGAATTAATGCCTTTTGCAACAATTTGGATGGAACTAGAGACCATTATCCTGCATGAAGTATCTAAAGAATGGAAAAACAAACACCACATGTGCTCACTATTAAATTGGAACTAACCAATGAGCACACATGAGCACAGAGGCAAGTAAAACTCAGTGGACATTAAGCGGGGGTGGGAGAGGGGAGAAGGGAGGAGGGGATGGGTGAAAACCTACCTAATGGGCACAAAACACTATCTTTTGATGGGTACAGTTAGCCCTGACTCAAGAATTACAAAAACAATCCATATAACCAAAAACATTTGTACCTCCATAATTTTTTTTTCCACTTCAGAATATTATGGGAGTGATATTGGTTACATATATTGCCTTTGCACCACCCAAGTCAGAGCTACAAGTGTGCCAATCCCCCAGAAAGTGCACACTGCACCCATTAGGTGTGAATTTACCCATCCCCTCCTCCCTTCTCCCACCAGCTTGACACCCAGTTAATGTTACTTCCATATGTGCATGTAAGTATTGATCCATTAATGCCAATTAATGGTGAGGACACGTGGTGCTTGTTTTTCCATTCTTGTGATACTTCAGTTGGAAGAATGGGCTCCAGCTCCACCCAGGATAATACAAAAGGTATTAGTTCACCACTGTTTTTCTGTGGCTGAATAGTACTCCATGGTATACATATACCACATTTTATTAATCCACTCAGGTATTGATGGGCACTTGGGTTGTTTCCACATCTTTGCAATTGTGAATTGTACTGCTATAAACATTCGAGTGCAGATGTCTTTATTATAGAAAGTCTTTTTCCCCTTGGGTAAATACCCAGTAGTGGTATGCTGGATCAAATGGTAGTTCTACTTTTAGTTCTCTGAGGTATCTCCATATTACCTTCCGTAGAGGTTATACCAGTTTGCAGTCCCACCAACAGTGTATGAGTGTTCCTATCTCTCCACATCCATGCCAACATTTGTTGTTTTGGGACTTTTTGATAAAAGCCATTCTCACTGGAGTTAAGTGATATCTCACTGCGGTTTTAATTTGCATTTCCTTGATGATTCGAGATGTTGAACAATTTTTCATATGTTTGTTGGACATCAGTCTGTCTTCTTTTGAAAAGTTTCTGTTCATGTCCTTTGCCCACTTTTTAATGGTGTTGTTTGATTTTTTTTCTTGTTAATTTTCCTGAGTTCTAAACAGAATCTAGTTACCAGGCCCTTTATCAGATGTGTAGCATGCAAATATTTCCTCCCATTCTGTAGGCTGTCTGTTCTCTCTAGAGATAGTTTCCTTGGCTGTGCAGAAGCTTTTTAATTTGATCAGGTCCCATTTATTTATTTTTGTTGTTGCTGTGATTGCTTTTGGGGTCTTCTTCATAAAATCTTTGCCTAGGCAGATGTCTATAAGAGTTTTTCAAACATTTTCTTCTAGAATTCTTATGGTTTCATGCCTCTCCATAATATTTTGAAATAAAAAAAAAAGAAAGAAAAGCTAAAAGAAAAAAGTGAATGAAAGCTTACAATAAGAGAATGTACTTCCAATTTCCTACTGTTACACTAAATAATGAAGAATGTTAGGAAATTACCCATTTTCACATAGACTCCAGTAATTATAATATTAAAATGAGAAGGTATGCTACAGGTGATCAACTTCATTCCTTTTATTTTACCATTAAGGAAACTGAGGGATAAGGACTAATAAAAAGTTTCATTTAAAAAGAGCTCTTTCAAATCTTAGTAATAACACGTATAAGGTCAATATCAAAAGCAGTATCATCTGACCCTGAAATCTACTACTGAATGAAATCCTTCTCACCTCAAAAACCCAATTTAGACATTACTTTCTGTGAGAAACCTTTCAGGTCCCCACTGATAATGTCCATCAGTCCTTCTCTCATTACTCCTTCTGTGATTCCATTTATGCTGTATAACTGTATAGCAACTATTTGAAATCAGATCTGTATCTTATTTACCTTTGTCTGACCAGGGCCCACAAATAGCTTAGTTCTTTCTCACTTCTGCCCTTGACAGACTACTGTGAATGCCACCAACAAAGCATGTGCACAACGGGTAGTTAAAAGTTTGGTCTCAGGTCTGACATCTGTGAGAAAATGGCTGAAGACTCTCCTTCATTATTCAATTGTCATCTGAAGAACTGCAGTCTCAGTTATGCACACCAGTCACATTACCTCTACCCCAGAAAAGAAATCCATTAACTTTGTTTTCATGTTAAAGTAAGTACTTTTAGGCTGGACTTTATTGTATTTTTCCTTGACTCAATTTAACATGGTAATAACAGTTGTACTTAATTCTTATTTGACTATTAATCATTTTGAACGTTAAAAATGATTATGGTCATGAAGATTAAATGAAACACTAAGAACACTGCTTGGTACAAAGTACTCAGTAAGTACCAGTTATTAATATACTATGTCATTATCTGTTGTTTCTCTTCTAATCCAGAGGCATATGAATATTTTAATAAACATGAAAAATTCTATCCAAAATAGTATTTCATTTTTCCTTTTGAAAGCCCTGAAATGTGCAACTATGTATCTAAAGGTTGATAATTTATGTCAACTTTGTTAGACTTCTTTTTGGGATCACTATGCTAGATATATGAACTATTAATAAACATGAAATATTCACCATGGCATAAGTGATATGAAATAAGTATACAGAATTAACCTGTTAAGGAATGTAAATACAGAAGAAGATAAAAAAACAAGTGGGAAAGAGTCCTTATATAATTCTGTTCATACATCATAATAATTTTTGTTTTATATTTTTAAGGAAACTGTCATTCTATTCTGATTGTTTTTACAAATCACAAGGTTTAGGAATCAGAAAAACCCCTCCTTGTGTCTACGTTGTTTATATGAATAACAGCAGTATTAAAATATTGATGAAATATGAGTTTTAAAACTTTCATCCCTTTATTCCAGCTCCTTGGTTTCTACACAACTTTCTCTAACTTGAATTTTTTTAGTACCTGCATCACCACATTTAGTTCCTATAAAAAAGCTTTGGACATTTGATACTTCACTGGGACTCTTTCTGATGATTACCTTTATTACTGCCATGAACTTCCTGCTCAAATATCGTTATAAGTTAGGAAATTAGGGAGGGGGTAAGCTAACCTACCACTATTTCATAGTTAATTCCCATAATCCTTTGCCACTTTGTCAGCAGGACAGCTTCTTGTTGTGCATCTTCTGTTGCTTCTGTCTTGGCTGGTAGTGATGGATACCCTGAAATCATCAAGGCAACTAAGTTAGCGACAAACTACAAAAATCTCGGTATCTTTACATTCTGTACCAGGGACACTGTGATCAGAAAACCTGTTTGTGCTATTAAGTCAGACGTTTCACCCAATATTTAGGTTACTTTCATTTCTAGTCTTATTTTAATAATTTAATTTAGAATCCCACGGTTTGACACTATTCTCTTTTAACAGATGTCTTTCAGATCTTAACTAGATTTACATTAAAGCATCCACATATTACCTAACTTTTTTTTCTTTTTTTTTTTTTTTTTTTTTTTTTTTTTTGAGACAGAGTCTCACTCTCTTGCCTGGGGCGAGTGCCGTGGCGTCAGCCTAGCTCACAGCAACCTCAAACTCCTGGGCTCGAGCAATCCTACTGCCTCAGCCTCCCAAGTAGCTGGGACTACAGGCATGCGCCACCATGCCCGGCTAATTTTTTCTATATATATTTTTAGCTGTCCAATTAATTTCTTTCTATTTTTGGTAGAGACGGGGTCTCGTTCTTGCTCAGGCTGGTCTCGAACTCCTGAGCTCAGAACTATCCGCCCGCCTCGGCCTCCCAGAGTGCTAGGATTACAGGCGTGAGCCACC
>RJWJ010027000.1:0-22559 GCA_004363605.1 Indri indri
GGTAGGCAAATTATACAACTATATTGCTTTGATATGGCAAGCATTGAAATGATCCTATATAAGAAATATCTCTCCATCACATGCGAAATTCTAGATAAGTACAATAACTAACTTAAGGTATTTTGTTACATAAAAGTATAACATACAGGCCGGGCGCGGTGGCTCACGCCTGTAATCCTAGCACTCTGGGAGGCCAAGGCGGGCAGATTGTTTGAGCTCAGGAGTTCGAGACCAGCCTGAGCAAGAGCGAGACCCCACCTCTACTAAAATTAGAAAGAAATTAATCGGACAACTAAAAACATATAGAAAAAATTAGCCGGGCATGGTGGCACATGCCTGTAGTCCCAGCTACTCGGGAGGCTGAGGCAGAAGGATCGCTTGAGCCCAGGAGTTCGAGGTTGCTGTGAGCTAGGCTGACACCACGGCACTCACTCTAGCCCGGGCAAGAGTGAGACTCTGTCTCAAAAAAAAAAAAAAAAGTATAACATACAGCTAACATATATGAAAGAAAAGATTGGTTTATTGTACTCATTCCACTCATCCCAATTTTATTTATTGTTTAATGGGGTAAGATCCAAGGAGATGACATATGGAAGGAGAATTGAGAGGTGTAGGCTTTGTTCCCGGAAAGACTGGATGCTGCAGAGAGGTCAGCAGGCCTTACTGGGTTCCTGGAGTGACAGCCCTCCTGACTGTGCCATAGACTGACCCTGCTCACATTCCAGAAATAGGAAACCACTAAAACATGTTCATCACCTTCTACCAAAAATTCTACTGGAGGCCAGAAAGCACTTACCTGCCAGAATTGACTGTTTTATTTTTCATCCTAATTCTGTCGGAGTAAATCTCGTTTTCAAGGAGGAGAGAAGGCATTTTTCTAATTCATTCCATGACAAAAGAACCATTATATAAGTGCCTTCCCCATAACCAGAAAAAAGTGCAGCATGTATTTAGACTAAATGTCAGACCACATCCTGGGTCACATGGCATGGTATGGAATAACGACTGATTGCTGATACAAAATAACTCTTTGGAAAAGAGACTTGTTCCTTTGTCCTTTTTTTAGGAGTTATTACCTAAAAAATTTAGTAAGTCTAATTCTTTAAGAAAGAAGAATCTATCCTGCCAGGCAGACAAAAATGAATTGCTCAACTCCCTTCCTCACACACAAAGACAGACAGACAGACACACACACACACACACACACACACACCAGACCAGACCAGAGAGGCTGGGCTCCTGGGCACAGGCCCTAAGCCCCACAGCAGAGTATGGAAGGAACCAAGGTTTGGGGCTGTCAAACCAACCACATCTCAGGATTTTCTAACTTATTCTGTTCCTTTCTGTCTTTCAGTTGGAGGCCAAGAGAAGGGTGATCTTTAGTTGAATGGGATGTTTCCAACTAGAAGCACTGTTGACAGAAGGAATCAACTCTACCTCTTATCTGGGCAGATAAAACTGTTTTCCCTAAAACTTATGGCGAGTTTGTGTTCCCTTGCAAAATGAGGATAGGGAAAGAATTCGGAAATCCCAATAAAAAGAATTAACAACAATCTTAAAACCATTTATTAATAATATCAATTTGATTCTGATTTCTTCAAATTCATTTTTTTCAAGGATCAATATAATTTTTACATAAATCTTAAAATCCATAGGATTGTATGGCAGGAATAAGTCCAAATCAGGGCATTGTATAAATAAGTAAGCTGTGGAAAGGCTCATAAAAAGAAGTAGAGCCAGGACGTGAACTCAGGTGTTCTGGTAACTAGCCCAGAATTTTTTCCACTCTGCTATGTTGTTTTTCTGATAATGATGCATATACATATTTGTGAAGATAAATTTTTAAAGGATATTTCATTAAAGCCATCATGTTTTAATTCACAACCAAGTAATTCTGCTGAACAATCAAAATACATTCATGTCTCCATGTAATATCATCAATGGTATTTATAGCTTTACTTAAACAAGCACAGCAGGAACAAATGGTAATTAACTAATCAAAATTTCCTGCCTGGGATTTGTACTATACAAGCCATTTTTTTTCATTTATTTGGAGAAAAATCACCTTAATGCTCATTAACATTTAAAAAAGTAAGAAAGATGAACGTTCATTTTCTTTTATTTTTTATACTTTTATTTTTTATATTTATTTTTTCAGCATATTATGGGGGTACAAATGTTTAGGTTACATATATTGCCCTTGCCCCCGCCCCCTGAGTCAGAGCTTCAAGTGTGTCCATCCCCCAGACGGTGCGCATCCCACTCATTATGTATGTATATACCCATCCCCTTCTCCCCCCTCCCACCTGCCCGACGCCCAGTGAATGTTAGTCCTATATGTGCACTTAGATGTTGATCAGTTAAAACCAATTTGATGGTGAGTACCTGTGGTGCTTATTTTTCCATTCTTGGGATACTTCACTTAGTAGAATGGGTTCCAGCTCTGTCCAGATAATACAAGAGGTGCTGGATTACCATTGTTTTTTCGTGCTGAGTAGAACTCCATGGTATACATATACCACATTTCATTAATCCACTCATGTATTGATGGGCATTTGGGTTGTTTCCACATCTTTGCAATTTTCACAATTTCACAATTGTGCTGCTATAAACATTCAAGTGCAGATGTCTTTTTTATAGAATGTCTTTTGTCTTAAATGGTGAATGTAATATGTTACAGAGAAAGTAAGAAGGATCTAGTTTCTAATGAAAGTGAATTACACCTGCCCAGAGACCCTCCATCTATGTTAAACGTCATCATTTGGCATGCTGCTGTCACAATCCACAACAATGGCACTATAAATGCTTTTTCAGCAACTCCATTCATTAGGCATTGCCATTACTTTATTTATTCATTTGTAGTGGATTTTAAAAGGGAAATAGGGAAGAAGTCCAAATAGCCTGCATCTATAAATGAAGCATTGGCCTTCTACTAGCTTCTACTTCAAATGCTTCTATTAGTGCCCATACAAAACCTAGTGCCAAGATAACAGTCAGATAAAACTAAAATCAATACCCCATGGCTGGAAAGGAAAGAAGCAGCAATTTATTCTTTGAGTTGGGGGCATGAGTTCGGATTAAAACTAATTAAAAAAAAAAAAAACTTCAAGTTTGGCTACAAATTTCTCAGTATGCTTGGACTAGCCAACTTATGTCATCAAGTAGAGTCTAAATTAAAGGAAAATTCCTGTATTGACTAGACATCTGTCTGTTCAACAATGAAAGCGGTTGGAAATTATTTCCCACCTCATATTCCTGCTAAGCTCTTCCTACAAAATTGAACCACAATCAGTTCATCAACTGACATGCTTCACAATGGCTTTAAATGATGTCCTATTTTCTTCTAAAGAAATTTTTTAAAATCTTAAAACTTTTTGTTCTTTCCTATTTCCTCTTAGAAAAAGTTCACAGGATTACAGAGGCCCCTTGAGAGCATCAGTGCTCTAACACTGTCAGCTGACACTTGAGAAAACTGAAATAAAGAGAGCCTTACACCTGATCCATTGTTCAGGTCCCAATATCATACTGGCTTTTTTTCCCATCCTCATTTCTAACCACCATATTTTGTGTCCATCCAGAGGTAACAAAATAAGTATTATAATAACAGTTTGAGTTGTATTTCCCTACAAAAAAAAAAATTATGTTTAAGTAGTTCCAACCCTTATCCAAATGGTACAATTTTAAAGAAAATTTGATAATAAAATTTCAAGTCAACAAAATAATTCAATGCCTCCTTATAGCTAATTGTGACTGCATGAAATTTATTTATTTATTCAATCACCACTTTTCGAGCAGCAGGCACTGTTCTATGAGCAAATGAGAAATAAGAACAAGAGAGAGATGTTAGAACTTATGATCTATTGGGGGAAATAGGCAATAAAAAGGTAAATTTATAAAAGAGTGTCATTTCAACTAATGGCAAGGACCGTAGAGAAAGAAATCAGCAATGAAGCAAACAGTGATTGCTTCAAGGAGGTGGAAGACAGGATAACCTCAGACTGAGTAGGCCGGGAAAGTCTTCCAGAGAAACGATAGTTGAGCCCATATCTAAGTGACAAGATGAAGGCAGAAAGGGCATTCCAGCAGAGGCAGTAGGACAGGATTTGACCTGTAAGATAGCATACCTGTCCTTCTCTCCAAATACTCTTCTCCAAATGACTAAACATGAGGCAAACTCTTTCCACCTCCAAGCCTGCCTCTGGAAAAAATTGAATTCAGTTGATATATGTCCTGGGAAATTGAAGTCCTTTTTCCCATCTTTCATTCTCTCTTTCCCCTTCAATGATGCCTAAGCTGTATCCCCAAATCACCTATCATCTTCTTCCTCTTTCCACCACCCACCTAGCTCTGTATCCATCCAAAGCCACAGTATGATATAGCGGTGCTCTTCAAACTATTCCAAAGAAAATCCCACTGCAGATGAGCATAAACCCATGCACCTGGGGGCCCTATATGGTGCCCAATCTATGTGTTGTGCTATAAGGAAGACATAGGAAGTATACATTATAGGTCAGGCTCTCCAGAGAAATACAGTCTAAGTAAAAAGACTCAATGCACAAATCCCCATCAAAGGATCTTCAAGAAGATGTGCATTAACCATGTAGTAGAGGCCAACAACATGGTTAATTCATATTAAAAGGAGTTGCTAAAGAGGAAACATCACCACCTGTATGAACCTGGATACATTATTTTGACTATATTATTTTAGTTTTGCCTTCCTTCCTCAAAAGTAAGAATCACATGTAATATTTCTGTATAACTTCAAGGATTAGGGCATAATGTATTGATACTAGCACTCACTTACAAACTATTCTGTTATAATTACCTCATTTATCCTTATAGAAACTCTTAGGTAGTCATTACCATCCCCATTTTACAGAAAAGGGAACTGAGGCTCAGAGAAATCCTGTGACTGCCCAGTGTAAAAGCAGACTCAGGCCTTGTTGTTCTGAGTTAATTCTTTCTACCAGAGTGAAGCATGATTTATTCCAATGTATCTTTCCTAGGTGGAATATAGTCAGAATTGGCATAACACCAGATAACCTTAAAAAGCAGTTGCTAAAGGTAGATGGGGGTAAATGCATTATAAGACCTAACCAAGAAAAATCAGGATGAAAAATCAGAGAGGCAGAAAGGCAGAGCCACAAAGACTGGCAGGCAGCACACCCAGCTCATAATGTAACTGGAAGAGCCCTTCCTAGTTGGATTTCATAATTTCCCAAGCTTACTTTAAAGTATCATTGAAATTATTAACTGTAAGAATTGAAGACTTATCAAACATAGCTGTGCAGAGTAGTGTGCCCACCAGTAAAGCATTTAACTACCCCCAAAGAGTTTCATTATAAAATGAGGGAGGTAGACCAAGCAATCACTGAATTCAATTTTAGCTCCATAATTCTATGATCAATTCATTTAGCACAAGTGAATACAAGAATGTTCCCTTTGAAGTGGCAGAAAATTGGTAGAAATTGTTTTTTTTAAAATTCACTAGATGTACTGACAGTCAATAAGCCAGTAGGTGAACCACGTGGATGGTGGTATTACACATGCTCTTCTTTTCCTTCTCTTTCTTCTTATCCTTTCTCTTCATAATTTTATTTAGTTTCTATATTTTTATCATATGCTTTTATTACTATTATAATACAGAACACCTTTGAAAAAATAAAGGCTTAGTTGTTGAGTATGTTTGGCAATAATGACCCTCAAGATGAGCTGTTCTTTGTAACTCATGAAAGCCCGCAGTTATCAGGGTGCCCATTTCTTCCAGGAAGACTGTTCACTTCAAGTCCAACGTCCATGCTGGCATTTAAGACAAGCTCGCTACATGAAGCATTTCTAAGTTATTTGTGGTATTTCTACTAAAATAAATATATGGAAAAATGCAATAAGAAATAAACGTGGCAGTAAACTGTTTACATGGAAAGCATTAAGTGGGAACTATCAAAAACCATTGATTGGGGAGGGAGTTGAGGAAGAGAGGCTGACTGTCATCTATTTCCACTTGAAGAAGTCAAGGGTTCTGGATTCTAACAGCCCAAACGTAAACCGCACACTTTAAGCATAGCATTTAAACTTGTTTACAAGTGCCTGGTAAGGAACTGAACTTTGAAAGAGCCTTTGATGAAACTTGGCTTGGCTTTCTCAGGTCTAAGAGAGTGGCATCTGGGGCTTATTTACCCAGATTGGGATAAGAAGCTATTTACATTTCAAATACATATTTGCTTTTGAAAGAATCAACTTCAGATGGTTTGGAGGTTTTATGTGGAGACTCAGCCAAAGGCTGAGCCCTCAACTGGGAGAAATACCACCCTACAGTTTTGATTGTCACCATGTGGTAATATTTCCACAGGCATCTAGTGTCTGAGGGTAACCCAAGGAGCCAAACGTCATGCAAGGGCTAGTTAGACAGCTGCACACAACCAAGAATTGACCCTCCTAAAATGCCAATTGTCTAAGTAAAATAAGCCAATCACAAAAAGACAAATACTTATGATTCCACTTACATGCGGTACTTAGAGTTGTCAAATTCATAGGGACAGAAAGTAAATGGTGGCTGTCAGTGGGTGAAAATGGGATGGGGAGATGGGGAGTTATTATTTAATGAGTACAGAGTTTCAGTTTTGCAAGACGGTAAGAGTTCTGAGGATGGACAGTGAAACTGGTTGCACAACAATGTGAACATACTAAATGCTACTGAATTGTGTTATGTGTATTTTGCCACAATTACAAATGATGCCTAAAATGCAATGGTGCCTCCAATAAAGATACACTGAATCCCAATCCAATCCTGAATCACAGTCCAAATTGAACGTCAGAGTCACAGGACAGGCTCCTTTCTCTTCCATCACTTAGCATTAACTAGGAGGAGAGTTATGGCAGTTAACTGTAATACCAGGCCCAGTGCCAAGCTGTCAACAATAGCAAGCCAGTAGAGTTCAAGCGAGTGTGAGATATATGAAGAGACTTCATTGTAACTTAGGGAACACTTCATTATGTTCCAAATGTGATTGTGTGTATAGATCTTTTTAAGTTGTAAAACAATATATAAATAAGGTATCATATTTCTTGTTCAATAGGATCCTCCATGCTGTTCCTTCAAATTAAGACATATATTCTATTGCAAAGAGAATTGGAAGAGTTTTATCTGGCCTAAGTTTCTCAGAACACAATAATTACTATACAAGAGAAGGGAAAAAAACACATTAATTTTGCATGATGGCATGCACTACCAAATTTGGTGTTTAGACTCTCACAAAGCAATAAGAAAAATATGACATACCTGCGGGAATACAAACAAGCAATTTTCTAAAGATATAAAAATTGGCAGATAAATGTATGGAAGTGTTCTATTTTATTAATAATCAAAAGATGCTAATTAAATAACTAAGGTATTTAGGCTTATCAGCAAGGTTAGAAATGATGTGATTGGACTAGCAGTCCTCCCTCTTATTGTCCCCAGAGGAAAATAAGCTTCTCGACTAAGAAAAAAATCCTTGCCAGAACTGTTATCTTACAGATTGCCTTGATACATACAAAGAAAGAGACAAAAAAGGGAATATAGACCCTTTCCTGCTCCTGCAGTCCATAAGGGGCATGATCTGGAAACAGAAATAAAAGGGAGAAACAGCATGAAAATTATAAGACAAGAAAACAGTGCATTCTTGGGTGGGTCTGCAAAAAGAAAAAAAGAAAAAAAAAAAAAGCAAGACAAGGAAACAGTTTTGTCTTCTGTAAGACTTGAGAATATTTATTGTCCAATAATTAAAACTTAACCTTGGGATTGCCAGAGGCAAGATGGCAGATGAGAAAAACTGCCAGCTGGAGTATCTCTGCAAGAAAGATAGATTTTAGATGAAAGTGAAAAAAAAAAAAACAGGCAGACAAACATAGATCGAATAAGGGTTGGAAGGAAGGGTGCCTGAAACTACAGGAGATTCCACAGGCAGAAGTTGCATAGCAGAACTGGAAGGAGAAAGGCATCGGCAAGGTCTAAACCCTGAAAGGCTTGGAGACCAGCAACAAGGGTAGGTGGAGTGGTTAAATTTCCCCTCTCTTGCATCTCGGACTGCCAGTGGGCTCCTGAGCTGCTGGAGAGACCTGCTAACACCAGCCCAGAGATGGTTTCCATGAGTGAGTGGTGAGCCTCTTGTGGACAGGGCACCAGGCTCCCAGCTCCCTCAGGGCACCTCCACCCTGCAGACCTGAGCCCATCGGCAGGCACCATATTGCTTTATTCTCCCCTCCCCTACTCATGGCTGCCAAGAGAGACAATTTAGCCACCATCCAGAGGCATCCACAGGGAATGGGACCTTTCCTTTTGGGGTCCTGCAGCTGACAGAGGGGTACTTGGACTATGAGCTCCCTACCCACCAGCCCTGCCAGCTGCTGCTTGCCTGGTGACTCCAGCAGAGTGGGAAAAATCCCAAAGTGCAGAGACATTGATCCAGCTTGGACACTCCATGGGTGACTTGAAACCAGCACTTTTCTCCCTGGCAGGGTCAGGGATTGATCTCTAGGGCCTGGAGGATTGGCCTGCAGACTAGATCTTATACACGCAGGTCTTGATCGCATTGCCCAGGGGCACAGAATGGATATTTGTGAACTAGTCTACCGAGATGTGTGTGTCTTCAGGGTGGGTCCGATCAGAGTGGGTCCTAGCTGCAGCATGCTTGAGGGGCAACCCTGCTCCCACAGGAGGGCCGTGCTCCCAGCTCAGGCTGTGATCCTGAAAAGGGAACCTCCCTACTCACATAGCAGTCAGGGGAGATATGCTGGCTTGAGGTTCTGCCTGCTGGTAGAGGCCCAGGAGAAACCATGGAATAGGGGAGGGTGGAAAGGAGCGAGACCTGCTCCAGACTACAGGTCTCAGACAGCCCCACCCCCACACGCAGACATTTTGGCTGAGTGGGGCCCTTTCAGCCCCTCGCTGGCAGCTTTGCCCAGAAGCAGATCACAGACCTTTGAGCCCTGCTAATATCATTTGTGGAGATTGAGATCAGGCTCACCCAACCCAGCCCCATGCAGCCTCACTCCCCAACCTGCCCCCACCGAAGTGGAGAATAAGGACACATCTGGAAGTCCCAGGGCCCCACCCACCACCTGAGACACTAGAGTGCCTCTCCAGAGGAAGGAGAGCTGGTTACAGGACCCAGGCTGGTTACAGCCTGCTTCTCCCAGCAAGTGCCACCTACTGACAGGGAGGTCAATTTGCACACCCTCTTAATACATTTACTGACTCATCACACAGGGTGTGGTGGAATCTCACCCACAAATGCCAACTACTGGCTCAGAGACTAAACTGGGTACGTCATTATATAAACAAAAATCTAAAGGTAAGAAGCAACAGCTGCTCCAGATGGGAAGGAATCAGGGAAAGAACTCTGGAAGTATGAAGAATCAAACAGAAAGCACACCCGCAAAGGGGAACATCAGCTCTCTAGCAATGAATATCAACCAAATTCAGAACACTAAAATGACAGAATTTCAAACACTGATTGTAAGAAAACTCAATGATATGCAAGAGAAAATGGATACCCAACACAAGGAAACCACAAAAAAAAAAAAAAAATCCAGGACTTGGAAGAAAAATTCACTAAAGAAATTGAAATATTAAAGAAAAATCTAACAGAACTTCTGGAAATGGAGAATTTATTCAAGGAATTACAAAACACAGTGGAAAGCCTCAAGAATAGGGTAGATCAAACAGAATAAAGAATCTTAGGGATTAAAGATGACACCTTTCAATTAAATAAGTCAGTCACAGAGATAGAGCAGAGAAATAAGAGAAAAGAGTATAAAGCCTACAAGAAATGTGGGATTATGTGAAGAGGCCTAACATGAGAATTATAGGCATCCCTGAGGTTGAAGAAGAAATACACAAGGGTTGGATAAACTATTTGAGGATATAATGGAGGAAAATTTCCCAGGCCTTGCTAAAAATCTAGATATCCAGGTATAAGAAGCTCAAAGGACTCCTGGGAGATTCATTGCAAACAGGAAGATACCACGACACATAGTCATCAGACTGGCCAAAATAACCATGAAAGAGGCCCTCCTACAAGCTGTAAGACAAAAGAAGCAGGTAACCTACAAAGGAAAACCCATCAGACTAACTGCAGACTTCTCAACTGAGACCTTACAAGCCAGAAGAGACTGGGGCCCCATTCTCACTCTTCTCAAACAGAATAATGCCCAGCCTAGAATCTTGTACCCTCCAAAACTAAGTGTCTTATGTGAAGGAGAAATAAAGACCTTCTCAGACAAGCAAAGACTGAGGAAATTCATCAAGACAAGACCTGCCCTCCAGGAAGTATTTGGAACAGTGTTACACATGGATCAGCATAATAAACATTAACCAGTGTAAAATCATCCAAAAGCTAAAGGTCAAAGGCCAGATACCATAATTGTCCAGGAGAGAAAACATAGCAACAAAATTCAACTTAACAAGATGAACAGAAATCTGCCCCACTTATCAATTCTTTCAATAAATGTGAATGGTTTGAACTGCCCACTAAAGAGACATAGGTTGGCTGAATGGATAAATATACACAAGCCAAGTATCTGCTGTCTTCAGGAAACACATCTAACCCACAAGGATGCATTCAGATGCAAGGTGAAGGGATGGAAAACAATATTTCATGCAAACAGAAGCCAAAAGAAAGCTGGTGTAGCAGTTCTGATTTCAGATAACTTAGTCTTCAAACCAACAAAAGTAATGAAAGACAAAGATGGTCACTATATAATGGCGAAAGGTACAATTCAACAAGAAGACATAACCATTCTAAATATTTATGCACCTAACTCAGGTGCACCAGACTCATAAAGCAAATCATACTTGATCTAAACAAAATGATAAACAGCAACACTGTAATAGCCAGGGACTTCAACAACCCTCTGACAGAACAGGACAGATCCTCCAAACAGAAAATAAACAAAGAAACAATGGACTTAAACAGAACTCTAGAACAAATGGGCCTGACTGACATTTATAGAACATTCTACCCAAAAACCATTGAATGTATGTTTTTCTCATCAGCTCATGGTAAATTCTCTAAGATTGACTATGTCCTAGACCACAAAGCATGTCTCAACAAATTTAAAAAATAGAAACTATACCATGCATCTTCTCAGACCACAGTGAAATAAAATTAGAAATCAAGTCCAACAGAAATTCTCATCTCTACACAAAGTCATGGAAACTAAACAAGCTTCTGCTGAAGGATTATTGTGTTAAAGAGGAAATTAAGATGGAAATCAAAAGATACTTTGAACTAAATGATAAAGGAGACAGAAGTTATCAAAATCTGTGGGACATAGATAAAGCAGTCCTGAGAGGAGAATTTATATCCATAAATGCCTACATCCAAAAGACAGGAAAAGATCACAAATAAATAATCTAATGAATCACCTCAAAGAACTGGAAAAGGATGAGCAAACCAACCCCAAACCCAGCAAGAGAAAAGAAATAACAAAGATCAGAGTAGAACTAAATGAAATCGATAACAAAAAACTATGCAGAAGATTAATAAAACAAAAAGTTGGTTCTTTGAAAAATAAACAAAATTGACATGCCTCTTGCTAGATTAATGAGAAGCAGAAAAGAAAGGACTCTAATAAGCTCCATCAGGAATGAAAAAAGAGAAATTACAACTGATATCATGGAAATACAAAATATCATCTATGAATACTATAAAAACCTCTATGCACATAAACTTGAAAATGTGGAGGAAATGGACAAATTCTTAGAAACACATACCCTCCCTAGGCTCAATCAGGAAGAAATAGAATTCCTGAACAGACCAATATCAAGTATCAAAATGGAAACAGCAATAAAAAACTTTCCTAAAAAGAAAAGTCCTGGACCAGATGGTTTCACACCTGAATTTTACCAGACCTACAAAGAAGAACTGGTGCCTACCCTGCAGAAATTATTCCACAACATTGAGAAGGAAGGAATCCTCCCCCAACACGTTTTATTAAGCCAACATCACCCTGATACCAAAACCAAGAAAGGACACACAAAAAAAAGAAAACTAAAGACAAATATCCCTTATGAATATAGGTACAAAAATTCTCGACAAAATCCTAGCCATCTGAATTCAGGTGCTTATCAAAAAAATAATTCATCACAACCATGTGGGCTTCATCCCAGAGATGCAGGGATGGTTCAACATACACAGATCTACAAATGTAATTCACCACATAAATAGAAGCAAAAACAAAGACCATATGATCCTCTCAATAGATGCAGAAAAATCATTTGACAAAATTCAGCACCCTTTTATGATAAGAACGCTTAACAAAATATGCATAGACAGGACTTACCTAAAAATGATACAAGCCATATATGACAAATGCACAGCCAACATTATACTGAATGGGGAAAAATTGAAAGCATTACCACTTAGAACTAGAACCAGACAAGGTTGCCCACTATCTCCACTTCTATTCAACATAGTGCTGGAAGTCCTAGCCAGAGCAATCAGACAAGAGAAGGAAATCAAGGGCATCTGAATGGGGGCAGGAGAGGTCAAACTATCACTCTTTGCTGACAATATGATCTTATATCTAGAAAACCTGAAAGATTCTGCCATGAGACTACTGGAATTGATAAACAAATTCGGCAAAGTTGCAGGTTACAAAAATCAATGTACAGAAATCAGTAGCATTCCTACATGCCAACAACAGTCAAACAGAGACCAAATCAAAGACTCAATATGCTTCACATTAGCAACCAAGAAAATAAAATACCTAGGAACATATTTAACAAAGAAGGTCAAAGACCTCACAGGGAGAACTATGAAATACTGAAGAAGGAAATAGCAGAGGATGTAAACAGATGGAAAACCATACCATGCTCATGGGTCAGCAGAATCAACATTGTTAAAATGTCTATACTACCCAAAGTGATCTACAGATTCAATACAATCCCTATTAAAATGCCAACATTATTTTTTGCAGACCTAGAAAAGGTAATTCTATGCTTTGTATGGAACCGGAGAAGACCCCATATAGCAAAAGCAATCTTAAGCAAAAAGAAAAATTGGGAGGCATCAATTTGCCAGACTTATAGTATATAGCTATACTATAAGGCTATAGGAACTAAAACAACCTGGTACTGGCAAAAGAACAGAGACATAGACCAATGGAACAGAACCGGGGACCCAGATATAAAACCATCCTCATACAGCCATCTAATTTTTAACAAAGCAGACAAAAAGCTACACTGGGGAAAATAATCCTTATTCAATAAATGGTGCTGGGAAAATTGGATAGCCACACATAGGAGATTGAAATAGGATCCGTATCTTTCACATCTCACAAAAATCAACTCACAATGGATAACAGACTTAAACCTAAGGCATGAAACTACAAGAATTCTAGAAGACAATGTTGGAACAACTTTACAGACACTGTCTTACGCAAAGAATTTATGAAGACCCCAAAGGCAATCACAGCAACAGCAAAAATAAATAAATGGGACCTGATCAAATTAAAAAGCTTCTTCACAGCCAAGGAAACTATCACAAGAGCAAACAGACAACCTACAGAATGGGAGAAAATATTTGCATGCTACACATCTGATAAAGGGCTGATAACTATAATCTATATAGAACTCAGGAAAATCAGCAAGAAAAAATCAAACAACCCTATCAAAAAGTGGGTAAAGGACATGAAGAGAAACTTTTCAAAAGAAGATAGACTGATGGCCAACAAACATATGAAAAAATGCTCAACATCTCGAATCATCAAGGAAATGCAAATCAAAACCACAATGAGATATTACTTAATCCCAGTGAGAATGGCCTTCATCAAAAAGTCTCAAAACAATAAATGTTGGCATGGATGCAGAGAGATAGGAACACTCATACACTGCCGGTGGGACTGCAAACTAGTATAACCTCTGTGGATAGTAATGTGGAGATACCACAAAGAGCTACAAGTAGAACTACCATTTGATCCAGCAATCCCATTACTGGGCATCTACCCAAAGGAAAAAAAACATTCTATAAAAAAGACACCTGTACTAGAATGTTTATAGCAGCACAATTCACAATTGCAAAGATGTGGAAACAACCCAAATGCCCATCAATACATGAGTGGATTAATAAAATGTGGTATATGTATATCACGGAGTTCTACTCAGCCACAAAAAACAATGGTGATCTGGCACCTCTTGCATTATCCTGGATAGAGCTGGAGCCCATTCTACTAAGTGAAGTATCACAAGAATGGAAAAACAAGCACCACATGTACTCACCAGCAAATTGGTTTTAACTGGTCAACACTTAAGTGCACATATAAGAATAACATTCATCGGGTGTCAGACAGATGGGGGGGAGGGGATAGATATATAGACACGCAATGAGTGTGATGTGCACCATCTGGGGGATGGACATGCTTGAAGCTCTGACTCGAGTGGGGCAAAGGCAATATATGTAACCTAAACATTTGTACCCCCATAATATGTTGAAATGAAAAAAATAAAAAACTTAACCTTGGAAGATATCTGAGCATTTGCTGGGTTTAACAAATGTAATGATAAGGAACTAGACAGGACTGCAGCTCCCTCACAGGTGCACATCACAACGGACACACAGACTGGAAAGAGAACCCCTCACCCTCGATCTACTGAGGGTCTTGGGCTCCAAACCCTCTCAGAGAGAAGGGCTTGCCCTTTTAGATTTACTAAGTGCATTATTTTACTTTCCACTTCCTTCGTTTAAATGTTTTTATTTTTAATTGCTAAGACCTTCAGTAAAGAAAGATGCAAACACCTGAACAGCTAGTTTGATGGTTTGGGGGACACTAAAGCACATATTGCCCATAAAGGGTGTCCACTGAAACCTGTGGGATAGAGAAGGGGGCCAGCAGTCTGTCAAGAGGGTCATGCCCTAAAGGTCCAGCCAATGGCCAACAGTAGGGAGGCCCCACCTACATCTCAAATTTCCTATTGGCAGGGACTAGATCTTCATTTTTTAATCTTTTTCAGCATTAGGCTCACTACCTTTTCCTTAAGCAATGCTCAATTCTTCCTCAGGCCCATTTTTGTGGTAACTACCAACTGGCATTTTTCCTTTAAAAAAATACAAAAACAGACTCTTGTTTTCCTCCAGATGTTTCCCCTCTCATTGGAGTTCAGTAAAATATTTTATTAACTAAAATATCTCAGTGATGGGTTATATATGGCCCTGGGGACAGAAGTGGGAAAATTCCCTAAGACAAAAACATCTCATCCCCATTTCTTCTGGGGTGAATTGCATGGGGCCCAGTTTAGGCCAAGACACTTTACATCACTTATAAATTATAAGGCTGTGTTTCATTAGGAGATCGCTGGGAATTTATGTCAATCTGGATTCTGGTCAGGCCCTAGAAGCCAAGTGCTGATGGTGGGTGAGACACTTCATGCCCAGCAATCCTGGAATGAAAGAAAACAGCTGTGTTTGTAGAAAACAGGTGGACATCATTACCATGATAGCCAAATAGTCATTGGATAAAAAGTATTTTCTCTCCCTTTACAGGCCGCAGGAGATGAGTCTGTCAGGGGAATGTTCTTTAAATTAAGGCCTAAAAATTTGGAGAAATTGCAAAATTCTCTTCATTATTCCCAGCTCCCTGGAGTCCAGGATACTTTTTAACAATGACACATCTAGTGGCTTTGGTGCCATTTGGTTTTGAGAAATAAGTGGAATCCTCTGATGTAATATTTTCCTTTATTTAAAATGTTAGCTATTCATCAAGAGCACTGTCTTAGCACCAGATGTCTAAAACTACCATCAGGATGAGTCCTATCTAAGGCCAGAAGAGTATCTTTCAACTACCTGAGAGGGAAAAACAGACATGCATTCCAACACTGGACATCAGGATAACTTGAGACATTCCAAGACTCTTCCACTACATCTGTTAAAACCACTCCATTGTCACCTAATAAATGTCTCCTTGGGCCCCCCTAAGCAGGGCACCCTTCCCCTCAAAAACCATAGGGCAGAGAGAAGGGACTGGGAGGTATCCCTAAGTCTGAAGTTTGCAGTCAAGATGGCTCACAAGATTTTTCATCCCACTTTCCCTGTCACCTGTTCCTTCTAATTCTAGAAAATATCTCCACAAATATTCCCTTTGTCCCTGCCACCTCTCTAGCCTGGATTACTGGACTAATCTCCAAAAATTCTCACATCCACTCCAAAATCAACCCTCTTAACCACTCCAAATCAACCCACATACCACATTTGCCTTTGTGGGGAAGAAAAAAAGCTTATACAATTCATGAGACATTCCCCAACTCAATAATAAATAAATAAATAACAATAAAAACATTTCTCGTAAAGTCCGAATGGCTCACCACAACATCCCATCCAGGCTCACCCATCCTATCCTAAGTACCTGCCCACAAGATATTAGGTCGGATCACTAGACAGAACTTACCCCAACACAGCTAAACACAGACATAGCCTGGCCCAGTCAGCCCAAAGTGGAACTGGACACAGGCAATAATGAGCAGTGAGAGCCTTGGCAAAAAGGAGGGTCTTGAGCAAGCCTGGCCTTAAGTAAAAATGAGGGAAGAATGGGGAGCGGCATGAGGAGGGCTGGCAAGGACATGGGCCTTCAGGCTTGAATCTCTCACTTCTGCTGGGGTGGACTGAGCCTAATGGTAAGTGAGCCCTCACAGGCAGCCTCAGGGAATAGCTGCAGAGCTTGACCTTGATCTTTCACAGCTAAGGGAACCTGCAGTGGGAGGAGGTCGTGCCTTAGGTGTCCCAACAGAAGCCAGTGAGCCGCAAGGGCAGGCTGGGATAAGGATTTAGTTAGGTAGAGTAGATTCCTCCCCCATCCTTTAGGCTGTTGTGTTTCTCAGCCAAGACGACAAAAGATGAGTTCTACCAGTGCTACTGAGCACTCTCAATGTTCTAGATTTAACTCTTTAGTGCCAGGACTAGGTAAAACCATACTGGACTGGCTGCACAGAATTTCATTCTGCATTTCCAAAGAGGGAGCTGCAGCACAGCCAACCCCACAGTTTGTCAATTTGTCTACAGTCACCCATGAGCAAAGACTATCAAGTCAGTTTTGAATGTAATCACACAGAAAATAGCCTTCCCCAGGAGGCAGATGTTGCAGGCCTCAGCAATTCCACAGGAAGAGATAGTGGAAGGAGCCACTGGGTGGCAGGACCAGGATGGCCGCACGTAAGAGAGAATGGTAGAGATGCTGCCACTGCAAATTTCTAAACTTTGCCAGAAAATAGCAGTGTCTCAAGTTTCACTCTCTGGGAATGGAAATAGGATGATTTTTTCTCTTAAACACAAGTGGTGAAAAATTTCTCCCAGTTTATTTTAAGTTAAAAGTTAATTCATTGTGGTTTCTGGACAACTGGCATTGATTGGCATCCTGATGAAACTAAAACCAAGTTTTTGTTACTGTTGTTCATTCATTTGGCTGTTACTATTTTGTTTCATCTGCACTGCCTACATCAGATATCACTGTGTTTCCTCCTTGACCTTTGGCAACACTGCATACTGGGTTCTGGGAATGTAATTTTGTGTAGGTTACTCACTAAAGTTGTTGAGTGTGGGTCTAATGCTATGAGGCTCTCTTGACTCTTTGGACTCTTTCAAAAAGGAGGTTTTCAGATAATTGGCGTCAGAAATGCTGAGGCCCTGAACCATTGCATCCATTCACTTGAGTGACACACTGGGTCTAGATGTATAGAGTACACAGGGGCCAAGAACCTCTACCTGAGACTGAGCAGAATAAGAGATTGCAAAAGACTATAATTTCTTTATGCTTTTAACTCACAAAGGCAATAGAATGTGATTTCGGACCTTAATGTTTTTTATGTAGGTCTTTAATTTTTCTCAGAAATTTTCTAAGGACAGAAGTTTGAATTAAGATTTTAGACATCTCTATGTTGTTATGGAAAGAATTAAACTAATACCTGATTTAGCGGCAAAGAATGTATGCTGGATTTCATTAATAGATTTATTTAATAGTCCTATATAATCTCACTGAAACCTTGAGGGATGATGTTGCATGGTTGGAATGGGATACCCTTGGACGCAAAGTGATCTTTGAGTTTATTTAGCGAATATATGTTTTAGCTACTTCTGTACCCTCTGGTTCAAAATCTATCCTGCCCACCAATGGTCCTGGAATGAGACCTAAAGGAACAATGTTTGATATTGAACGGTGGGTATGAGAAGATGGGATCAGGACTGTCCAGAAGACAGCAGATCAACTTAACCAAGGGGGATGGCTGTGCCCCAGGTGACCTTGACTTTTGTGATTAAGCCCAGTAGGAAAGAGAATGCAAAGCAGGGAATGTTAGGGGGGAACATTTTCTCCACACTCCTGTTGTTTCCTTCCAGGTGGAGGGAGCTTAACAGGGATGGCAATTCTGACCTCTTGCTGCCACTTCCCTCTCTCGAAGCAGGTAAGATTCAGTGACTTATGTGATTAGCAAATGTGAGAACATGCCCAGCTCAGTTCTTTCTTCCTCGGAAGCAAGCTGCGTAGAGACATCGTCCATTGTGCTACTCCTCCAGGGATCAGTTAACAGGTTTTTTGGCTCTCATGCAAATCTATAGTCTCAGATTTAGCCTTCATCAGAAATAAAGGTGATATCTTGGTTTCTCATCTGCCACTTCTTTGTTTTATTTCTATTTGTTCATCTCTCGGGGAAGGAGAGGATGGCACTATTCATTGAGACCCCCACAGTCTGCTAAAGCCATACCTGTTGTTGTTGTTATTGTTTTGAATGGAATGATGCTTTACTTAAAGAGAAGAGACAGAGCAAGACCAGCTTCAATAGTGATCACTGGTCCCCATGGTCAGAGGGTTTCACCTCACAGCCTGTGCAAGTAGATGGTCTGCACACACCCCTCTTGGGCTGCAAACAAAGGACCCCATTCCCTCTCGCTGGCAACAGATATAGCAGTGGGGTTAGCCAGGGGCCATATGATGAATACACTGAAGCAGAATAAAGAACTACACGTCAAGGAAACAAGAAACAACATGGAAAGATACTCCCAAACAAGGTGATGAGTCCAACACAGGATGTGAGGACTCCTTATCTCCCTGGAAGAAAATGCTCTAAGACCAAAACACAATCTTATGAAACTGTACAAGGGACAAGCAAGCTACTCTGGCTGCCATTCCCAACAAGTATTAATATTGTTATTATGGTCCTAGTGGTGGTCACTTCTTGTTGACCTTGTCTACACCTCCTTCTCACCTGCTTTATGTATTTTAAATAAGTTTTATTGTATATATTTAAGGTATACAACATGATGTTACAAGATACATGTAGTTAGCAAAATGGTTACTTTAGTAAAGCAAATTAACATATCCATCATTTCACATAGATATCCATTTTTTTGTATTGACATAAGCCATGCTATAGTTGATTCTATGCCTTTTATAGGTGGTTCTATCTTCTTCAAAACTATTTCCCTCTCATTTTCCAATTACCGAAGGCCCAACAGCTCCTCAAATCCCTTCCTAAATAATCCTACTCCTGACACCCCATCCAATTTGCATTCTATCATTCATATTAATGCAGAGCTATTTTACATGGCTTTTATTTCCTGAGCAACTGAGCTCTTACATTTATTTGTAATACTTCCATCTTTATGATATTACACAGTGTATACATGTTGAAAGCAACTGATAATTTTTTATATAAATGAGTAAATTTCTTTGCATTTCTCTGACATCTAAAAAATGCTGAAAGATTTCCTTTCTATTTTAACAGAATAATAATAATTTCAGAAATCTGAATGTTTGGACTACAAAAGGCAAAACTTCTTAGGTGTGTATCGCTTTTTGCAATATGTCTAGGTTGTGTGTGGGAAGTCAAAGGAATTATATATTTCTCACTCTCAGAAAATTGTTAACATTTATTATATGTTTGTCTACTAAGCACCTACTATATACCTGGCCCCACTCTAGGTACAGGGAATTCAAAGAAGAAAATAAGAGCCCAGCTCTTATGGAGATCACCCTTGAAATGAGGGAGATCTCAAAGTATGGCCCAAAGACCATTTCATCAGAATCATTGGCAGTGACTTGCTAAACATTTAGATTCCCAGGTCCCAGGACCTACTGAATCAGAATCTCTAGGAGTGGGCCCAGTAATCTCTTATGTAATGAGTTCTCTGATGGTTCTCAAGCACACTGAGAACCGCTGTTGAAGAGGAAGACAGAGTAAGTGCTGTGATTCACAGCACTTATCAACAAGGCACTAAAGAAGTACAAGGCAGAGAACCCAATGTCACTGCTCTTGAGGGGAAGCAGAAAAGCTTCTCAAAGGAAGTAATGTCCAAGCAGAGGCTGATGATGGATAAAGAGTGAACCTAATGACGAGAGGAGAAAGCAGTTCCAGCAAGCAATGAAGTTTTCATTTTCAATTGTTATCTGCAACAGTTCTTACTCAAAATAATTCACCCAACAGGATGCTGTTGTAGTGGTGGTTATGGTGGTTGTTTTTAATGCCTGCTATCTGGATAACACCATTTCATTTAATTGTCACAATGAACATCCAAGAAAGCAGAGCTCATATTTTTAAACCTATTTTATAGATAAGGAAACTAAGGTTTGCTCATGTCATGCACCTGGGAAATATCAAAGCTGGAACCAGAAGAACTAAAGCATTCTCATCCCAAAACTTGTGCCTTCTATTTCACTGTGACATGCTATTTTTTTTTAATTTCAGAATATTATGGGGGTATAAACATTTTGGTTACATGAATTACTTTTGTACAGATTGGGTCAAAGTTATAAGTGTGCCCATCACCCGGACAGCATGCATTGTACCTGTCAGGTGTGAATTTACCCATCCCCTCTTCTCCCCTCCCACCTGCTTGATTTCCATTGAGTTTTACTACCATATGTGCACATGAGTGTTGATCGATTAGTTCCAATTTAATAGTGAATACACATAGTATTTGTTTTTCCATTTTTGCAATACTTCACTTAGAAGAATGGTCTCCAGTCCCATCCAGGTATGAATATTTTTAATATTAATTTTTGTCAATAAAGTGATCTTTAAGACACAGAAGTGGGAGGAAGACAGCAAAATAAGTTATATCATTTAATATGCTTTTAACACTTAAATGAAAACTTAGGCTCAATTGATTCAATCAATAAGGAATTTATCATGTCACCTAGTAAGAAGTCAAAATACAAGGTAGCTCCAGGACTGATTGATTTAGCAGCTCACTGGCACCATTAAGAATCAAGTTCTTTCCCCTTTTTGTTCAGTTGTCTTCAGCAAATTCACTTCATTCTCTAGCAAATGACAAGCATGGTTTCTACACACCGTATCTTCATGACAATGGCCAGACACAGGTTAAAAAACCGCTTCTTCTCATGTGTCTCATTTTATCAATGGCTTAAAACTTTCCCAGAAGCACTCCAGCAGACTTTTCGTCTCATCTCATCGGCCAGAATTGTGTCAGATCCCCACGCCTATGCCAATCACTGGCAAGAGGAACAGGGCCTCTGTGACAGCCCTAGGCTGGTGGTTCTCACATGGAACTACGACCACCTATCAACCACCCAACATGTCCTCCTACTCTCCCCCCATACCCTACTCATGTGAGGCATCTAGAAATGTTTGGGAGTATGTTTAGTTGTCGCAGAGGATGTATTTGGAATTTAGACGATGGAGATCAGAAATGTTAACTGTCGGGCAATGCATGACATAGTCACATAAAACAAAATTAGACTAATGCCTAAAATACACCCCCCTACTTTGAGAATCATTGGCATTACCCAATGGGGTTGACATGGGACCTGCCTCCCCTGAAGCACACAGTCCTGTGGAGGGTGGGTCTTGGAACAAAATCAGGATTCTGCTGGGTAGGCTGCACCATCCATACCTGCTGTGGGGTGCAAACCAGTGCCAGCAGTAAGAAAGAGAATACCGGAGGTGAATTATAAGTGCTCTTTCTTCCTGAAGGCTGGGCACGGTGGCTCACGCCTGTAAACCTAGCACTCTGGGAGGCCGAGGCGGGTGGATCGTTTGAGCTCAGGAGTTTCAGACCAGCCCGAGCAAAAGCGAGACCCCTGTCTCTACTAAAAATAGAAAGAAATTAGCTGGACAACTAAAAAAATATATAGAAGAAATGAGCTGGGCATGGTGGTGCATGCCTGTAGTTCCAGCTACCTGGGAGGCTGAGGCAGAAGGATTGCTTGATCCCAGGAGTTTGAGGTTGCTATGAGCTAGGCTGATGCCACGGCACTCTAGCCCAAGACAACAGAGCAAGACTCTGTCTCAAAAAAAAAAAAAAAAAAAAATGGTCCTTCTTCCTGAGCTCTTATATCCACACATGATAAGTTTTACATAGCTTTTACAGCTTTTTATTTTACACAGCACTCCAAACATGATACATGTAGTAATGTCAATTTTCTAGTCAAATAAAAAGATGGACATAATGACCTTCACACTTAGCCCCTGCTATTTTGACAAGAATGATTAATAATTACTAGTTCCTTGTTTTATCTTTAATTCTGAAAGCAAGTTATACTCATCCCTCGATGGCTACAAAGTGAAGTATATATTA
>RJWJ010027001.1:0-22574 GCA_004363605.1 Indri indri
AATTTGCATAAGGCCAATCTTATTTATTATCATTTCCATGATGAAACATAATCAAGTGGTAAGAAACAGAGATCTGAGGATTTTTTGTGGTCATTGTTTTTAGCATGCTGGGCAAGTCAGTTTATTAATTATCTCTTTTCATGACTAGCACCAAAGTGAAAATACTTGGCTGGTTCTTTTGGATGTTAGAGAACAAACACAGCTCCTGTGGATATCAGACAGGCTGATGAATACCATTAAGTTATGAGTTCCTTTGATAATCACAAAAACGGTTGCCCAGATGCAGACGTATATAATCATCTTATTTTTACCAAACTCCTGAATGGTAGGGATCACTTTAGCTGAATGAATATTAAAACCACTGGTGTGTATATTAAGACAGCTCTAAGGAATTAATACAGTGAATCATGGTTAATTTATTTTGTACATATAGGCATAAACTAAACTTCTAAAAACTCCCTTTTTCTATTTGCTTTTGTTTGCTACTTAAATTTTTGGAATCATTCCAAGTAGTGGTCACATAAGTATATTCATAATATTCATAATTTTTAAAATCAATTCCACAGTTAGTGAGGCTGCTATTTAATTAAAATGAAGCAGAAAAGCTAAAACTATGTGGGGAATGTACACGATTAAAAGGCTTCTCGTATACTTCCTCATTGTTCTAATAAAAGTAAAGTTATATTGTCCTTTATGCTATCTATGTCTAAAATCTCACAAATATTAATACTTTCATATAGCCACTGGAGAATACTTTATCTCACCAGTTTATATTATGCAGTTGTCTCTCTACAGATTATTTTCTATTATTATCCATTAATTCTGATAGAATTTCTCTGCCTTTAGTGAGGGTTTAGTTTTTCCTTTTCACTGAAAGCACCCCGGTTACACGGGTATGTGTGTGTACACACACGCATAACTATCCTATCTTCTTTCTCTTTCTCTCTTGCTCATTATCAGATGTTGATTGCATTTAGTATTTCTCCCTGGGATATTTTGCTAATTTATGAAGTAGTGTTGATATTTGCAGTGCTTGATGCTGCAGTTGGTTAACATTTGCAACCTGAGCTGTGTTGTATGTGTAAAGATGGTGTCTGTCTGTCTACATTTATTAATATAAATCTATTAAGAAATCCTTGTTGAATTTTATTTGATATAATTTCATTTAATGGTCTAATAAATATGATTTTTATTTAAGAATTTATTTTTGATGACACAAATTAAACCCAGTGTTGCTAAAATATTAATGCTATGTTGTCCTTATTGCATTCCTTACCTAATTTCTGGTTACATCTTCAGGAGTGAGCTACCGGTCCTTTCCCTCCCACATTCCATTTCATGCTTAAGAATATTTGAATCTCAGTGAGTCTCTTTGTCATAGCTGCTGTTTTATTTTAAACTGATGCATAGTCTAGTGATAGTGCTCTTCTGTTCGAAATATCACAGATATCGACATCATGTATGTTTCTTCAAAGCCACTCGCAACTTATTTCACTTCATTGAGACCAAGTTTTTCATCCGCAAAATGCAGATACTGTGATAAACATCATCTGCCTCAAAAGGTTGTTATGAGAATTTAATAAAGTAATAAGCAGGACAAACTAATAACGTGCCTAGACTGTGACTAACATTAGTCCCTACTATTTTTCTGTGTGATTGCTAGGATCTATAATTTTTCAAAAACAAAAGTAATTTTCACCAAAAAATTATAGTCTAGCACTCAAGGCCACTGGTATTTGTCAAAATTCAGGTTATTCTGCTTGATTGAAAAAGTGAATAGTACTATTTTATTTTCCTGGAATTTTCTTGAATTACATTAGATACAGGAGTCTCTATTTGAAGAAATCGTGATGCTAATTATTCATATTTTCAATACCTTACCAGCCTCTTTTCCCTTGTCAAAAAAATGATACTCCCCAAGACCGGTGGTTTTCCCTGGTTTACTTTATAGCTGCAATACCTTTTCATTCCATTTAGCCATATTCACTATTAGAAAGGGGAGTTAAGTGATAGAGGTAGTAGGGGAAACAGAAAGGAGAGAAGTTGACTCCATAGTCCTGATTTACCCAGGACACAGAAGAAAAAGAGTAGACAAAGAAAACCCAGCATAGTAAGCTTAATTTTCCACTGAGCCCTAAAAAGAACTCACTCCATATAGATCAGGGGCAACAGCATCTCCTTTATCCCACTCTCTCATTTTTTTCCAGAAGGGACAAAAATGTGTGCCTAGCTCTAGGGGAGACCTGCTTTCCTCAAGCTGCAAGCCTGCACATTAATCAGCTCCAATACACTGCTACTACATCTATTTTAGAGATGATTCCGTGCATTTCTTGGATATGTGAATAGGTAGTTTCTTTTTACGTCAGCTTTACAAGCAAGCACCTTAACCTGCATAAACCAACTGAGAGTTTCCTTCTTCAGGTTTATAAAAGCTGGTCCCTGAGCCATGGGATAGGGAATCGGGTACCATATTCTGTGTGTGCACAGAATGTTTTACCTTGAACCTGTTAAATTGGGACTATAGGACTAAAATGCAAATGTAAACCACTGAATGAATGATCAGAAAGTTTTCTTTGCACTTTCTTTGAGTATTAGTTATTTCCCTATGATGACGTATCTCACAGTGACTTTTATTATAGTAAATTTTTCTCTGATTTATTTCTTGCATTTTTTTGAATTCTAATAATGATATTAATTTGCATAGCAGTTCTCAATACAGTGCATGTTTTCATTAAAAGCGTCACTTTAAAAATGACATCTATTCTCCCCACTTTAGGACTAGAATTAGATAACAGGGTTATAATTTCAGCGAATGTTCTGGATTGGATTGGTTCTGTACTAGATTCCATGGATGCAAGATCCCAGGATCCAGGAATCATTAGGTAATAGATTAATTTAGAGATGAGTATCGCCACTCTGTTAACTGTAAAAATAAATATGGCAATTGTGGGAGAGAAAGTCAGCTTAGATTTTGATAGATATCGAATCCTATGCCTGTGTGACCACTTCTCCTAAAAATTTTATGCTTGAAACCACCAAGAATCACCTTGCTCTTTCTAAGCTGCCGACGGTTTTTCTGTCTAGTTTCATTCATTTAGCCACAATAACCTTCACTCAGCTTCAAGGCTGCCCCGAGGCGCCCTATATCCTGCTTGTGTCAGGATGTCTTGATGCAGCTTCTAAGCATGAAGTCTTGCAGCCTCCTGGAAGCTTAGCAAAGACAGCCGCAGGTGATTAGATGAAACGGACAGCAATACCTGTATAGTAAGTGCTTGAATTCCATCCCATCTCCAAACTGCGTGTGCCCCAGGCAAGAACCCAATTTACTCCCCCTGGGGCCAGCTTTGAACAGTCCCTCCTTCCCTCTATGTTTGGGTAGAAATGTCGGCACCACAGAATCTGCAGTAACATTGCATCTCAAGGAGATAATCTGCGCTTATTAAAAATTACTACAATTTGTAACTACTGTAAATCAAATTTCTCCCTTAAATAAAATCATCATGTTGTGTTGAGGCTGAATTCAAAGTTTCAGTTTGCCTGCATTTTAATGAGTTATGAGAGGGAGAATAAAGATGTGCATTTAGACTTAATTCTTTATTTTTAACTAGCATAGTTATGTTGGAACTATGTAACCACCAAGGTTTCAGAACTATCTGCAATTCAAGACATTATATAAAATGTATTCTATTTAATGAGCTGCACATTCCATTGACTGCTGAACTATACATCAATTGCATGCCCCTTCCTTTCAACATTCAAACTGTTTAGCTCCCACTAATAGGTACATTAAAAAGACTCTTGCTACAAATATGAATGCAGACATCATAGCTATATGCATTTTTGCCTATGCTCACACTTTTTTAAAAGCTCCTAAGAGAAATCTTCACAAAGATAAACTGTAACCCTTTTTGTGCAGTATTTGCTAATGGAGAACAATATGACATGCATTTTTTTTACTGTATACAGCTGAACCAGAGCATGGGGGGCGGTGATATCAACTAGGAAAAAATAGAGGGAGTTGGAATAATCACTATGTCATTATTGGCATAGACAACTGATGAATTGTTTAGCTTCCTGTATGTCTCTGAGTGCTCCTGTTGAAAAAGTGTGAAAATAACACCAATAGAAATTGTAAATTCACTTACAATGCCATAATAGTACCTTGAAAACAATGATGGATGTTGTTTTCAAGTGGGCTAAATGAGGTTTGAGATATTATAAACGCAATCTATACTCATAAATAAACAGTTAATAACATTAAAAAGAGATTTTGGAAGGCATATTTTTCATTTGCTTGTGTTTCAAATGGTTTTTGACTACTTCTTTCTTTATTAGGAGAGAGAGAGGTATTTGAACTCCAGAATAAAATTCATCTGAATGCTGTCTGTTTGAAAAAAAGACAGAAAATTGAAAGAAAATCATTCTGTTAAAGAGACACTTAAAGAAATGCTCACTACTTGTGTTTCTGTCACAGAATTCTGAAATAGTCTTGCTTTTATATTGTTTTTGTCATGTTTGTGAAAATATATCTTTGTCCTCAGTTTAAAAAATAGATTTAATAATGAGTGATCCTTAAAAAGTCAATATGAATTATGTCTTATTGTCTTCTTGGTTGTACATTTTGAGAAAAAGAATTATTTAGGTGAATGCTAATACTAGTAGCTAATTACAGAAAAAAATATTTTGTTCTTGGTAGGCTTCAAATTTTAACTGTGTTTAAAGCAGTATTTAGGCATTATCTTTCCAAATACATTAGGAGAATGTTTCACCTATAATTGTCCTTACTCCACATTGGTTTTCCATTGTGGGCAATAAGTAGGCAAGGAATATTTCACTTCTGTATTCTCTGAGTAAAAGTAAATAGCTTCTTACCAAGATTATTACAGAAAGTATATTAGCTGTATACCTATACTGAAATGCAGTCCAGAGAAACATATAAAAAGATCCATATTGAATTTTTTTTTACTTTGCAGCACTGATACATAAAAGAAATATATTTTAAGTGTCACTTTTAAACAACATTTTCCTTCCTGTGTTTCTTTCCTGGCTTTGTGAGTACTCACATTCTCATTCTCTCTCTCTCTCTCTCTCTCTCTCTCTCTCTCTCTCTTTCTCTCACACACTAGCACAGGTTTTCTTTATTGTAAAGATCATTGATTTAGATAAATATTCCACATGAATGACAAATGAAAAGATGATTTTAAAGATTCTTAGTGGCATGAAACTATTTAGATTTCATTTCCATAAAATCATAAAAAACATCTCCATAATAGGAGCAAAATATATAAATGAAGTTAAACTCTATGTGCTGCCTAAAGCATTAATTTTTTTCTTCTTTATTTTAGTACATTGGTGTTGTATAGTGGGGGATCCTGTGTTTTGGAATCCGGACTTTTTTGATAAAGATCAAAGATTTTCTATAGACATCATATTTTGATATTTGAGGCAATACACTGTGAAAAATATATCATATCAGACAACTATAAATCTGCCAGTAATATGTATCATATTAAGAGATATTATCCCACAAATGGTGGAATTTTAGTTCTCTCAGAATTTAAAGTAAGTTCAGATTTAGTCATTAACATTAAATTCCCTTGCAACTGTATCTATAAATACAGTCATGTTATTTTCACAAAAAAATTGACAGTTCTTATACAAGTACTCATGAAACATATAAGCTAATGATTTCCCTTCATTTTGCATAAATTGGCTCTGCAATTTTGCTATATAAACGTAACCTTCAATGTAATTTTATACCCTTTCAAATGGTTTCTGAAATCAAAAATGATCTGGAATTATATCATGTATGTTACTAATATTGGCTTCCCTACAAGGTTGAGTAAACAGAAAATAAAATGAAAACATCTGCAGAAAGTGATCCCAGTATGAAATATGGCCATAACATTTCATTCCAATCAGAATCACTGTTTACTTTCAATATTAAGACCAGCAGTAGGTAAGACCACTGCCTGAAAATTAAAAGCTAATCTATGGAAAATTGTGGCCAAGGGATGTGTAGTCTACATTGGAACATTTGTTAAATAAATAATGAAACATAAGAAGGAAACCAAACCCTTTCAGAAATCCTCGGATTGTGTTTATACCCTGGTGCCCAGAGCAGCAGGCTGCTGTTCTCACAGTGGAGTCGCTTTGACAGTCCCCAGCCCAGTGTGAGCAGTAGCTCATCAGACAATGTCCTTCTCATTTGCTTAGCCAATGCCTGCCCACACCCAAGTCATTGTTTTTAAAGAGCTTTGAGATTCCTTTAGCAGGAAAGTTGGTTTTATAATACTAATTCTGTATTTTTCATAAAGTACTACTCATTTTGGCTTTTTAGATTTCTTCTTTCACAATAAGACTGCTATAAAACCTGTTCCAATTCACACTGCAATTTGATGAATTACCTTTCCGGGATTTTATTATAAATGTGTTTTAAAGTGCTACAGAAACTGAGGTGTTTTGAAATAACAAATAGGTACACGGCAAATGAAAAGTGGTGAATTGAAATGCCTTGAATTCTGAGTGTATCAGTGAGCAGTTTCTCTAATTCCTCAGAGCATCTGTTTATTGCTTTATTAATATTGTGCAGGATTACTACATTATTAATATAAAAGAGAATGCTTCTGTGCAGGAGAAGAATTCCACGTCAAGTGTATGACAGGCCTGATTTACGAGCGAACCACAGAATCCAGTAGAGTCTGGTTTGTGATTAATGGCAATGATACATGACATATTCTAGCCATGTGGTGAAGGAAGGTGAACTGACTGAGCTCTGTAACATCATTATTTTATAATCATTTCAGGATATAAAAGTTCATTTAATATGGCAAATCCATGGGAGAATAAATGTAGAGCGAATCTATGTGACATAATTTTTTTCTCCATTTTAGAGCCAGACTTGCCAACATTCATTTTAGGTTCTCAATGACCCCCTGCTCCCAATTCATTGACTTTTCTTGGTATTTCCATTGACTTTTCGTATTTCCATATTTGAATGGAAATACAAAATATTGAAATCATAGATTCTTCCATCTGCAGACCTTGCAGTTCAAGCTGACCCAAGTCTCTCATCCCACATCACACAGGTGGTAGTCTCTAGGACTGATTGTTTACTACTTCTGTATTAATTACCATCCAAAATTTCTCATGCTAATATAATAGTATCACTTTTGAACGTAAAAGGCTTCTAAACATTTATAATTGTGTAATGGTGTTTTTTTGTTGTCGTTGTTGCAACATTGTTTTAAAAAGAGAAAATGCGTGAATGCGTATGTGTATATTATAAGGAATAGATAGATAAATGATAGTTTATTTATACAAAATAATACTATGCTACAGTTAAAGTAAATGAACCATAGCAACAATATGGATAGATCTCAAAAATACAATGTTTAGTGAAAACGGAAAGTTACAACTAAATTTAAGCTATAAGTCATTATATATGTACAAATTTAAAGCACACAAAACTCTAATACATATTGTTTGTGGCTAGATAAAGTTCTGGTATTATTGCATGGATTGATACACAGTAACTTGAGGAAAATGATAACCTTTGAGAAGAAAGTGATAGTTTGGGGAAACAGGACTTTTGCTCTATGTGTAATGTTTTATTTCTTTAGGGGAAACACCTGAAGAAAATAAGGGTAAGATGTTAGCATCTATTTAATCTCAGCAGTGAGTACATGTAGTGGATTAAAAATGGTCACTCTTCCTTTCAGTAGATGAGGGGCTCTTTCCCTTCCCCTTGACTCTGGGTAGCTCTGCAATTGCTTTGACCAGTAGAATACAAGGGTCATAACACTGTATCTGCTTCCAGGACAAGGCCTCAAAAGACTAGCAGTTTCCACTTTTGTCTCTTTGAGTATTCCCTTTGAGTAGCTTTTTGACTACTCTGAGATACTGTGGGGAAGTCCAAGCCAACCCTGAGAAGAGATGTATGCAAAAGAAAGAGCAAGTTCCAGCTGTCCCCAACCATGGTGTTTTAATACTTTTGGAGTTTCAGCCCATTATTCAAATCAGATTGGCTGTACAAAGCTAAGCAAGCAGTTGGACATGGATTTTAATTTGAATGACTTACTGAGAGTGTCAGTTGCTGCAAACACTGACTCATCTGTGTCATGGATAAGCCCCTGTGGCATATATATGCACATAACACATTTCATCCATGCAACCAGACATGTGGTACAGTGCCTGGAGCTCTCACCTGGCCTCCCTCAGGTTAAGTGACAGCAGCAACACTATCTAGTGGAATGATAAGTTCTTCAGGACTTGTAGTAACTTGAGTATAGCAGGTTGCGAAGGAATCAGTGCTTGACCTTTTCCCCTACTTTTGGTTTAGAAGAGATATAAAACCAGGGCCCTGGACAGGGTAGGCTTTCTTAAATTCTTACTCAACCAGTAATGAAGTGAATTAACTAATACCTTTATTTCTGGAAAAGGGATTATGAATAATTCACATCAGGTATAATTTTAGTTAATTTCCTAGAGTTTTAGAGGCAGAAGTACATTAATAATTATTTGCTCTGTTTTTTGTTTCTTCCTTTTTTTTTTTTTTAATGGATAAAGACACTTAGGCCCAACAAGTGTAGTGATCTGGCCAAGACCACGAGGCCAGAGGAAGTATGAACTAAAACTCAGGATTCTCTACTCACAGTCCAAAGTGCTTTTCTTTCCATCCTAACTTTGTTGTTTCCAAGAAAGTTCAAAATTATTTCAATATAGAATATTGTAAATAAGACAGAAATGAACATTCCTAGTCTTGGACTTAGTAGAGACCGAACATATTTTTAAACAAATATTTGCTTGTGTTTTGTATATCACAGTCTGTCCGGTATATGTTCATTCATTAGTCTGTTCAATGAAGACTTACTGAAAATTTTCAGTGGACCACATACTGTTACATGGGCTGGTAGACAGGAAAGACCCCAGTGAACACAGACCTCCACTCATTATCACAGACAGTAGAATCATGGTTAAAATGATGAGTCAATAAGTAAGATCCATCCTTTGCAATACAGAGATGATGAGTAAGAAATGAAATAAGATTCAGTGTCATGTAGATTTGCTAGAATAAGTAAATGTTTATTTACTTTTATCATGATCTATTATCTTTACCAAAATTATTTTCAATATCAAGAGCACATTTAAAATATAGATTTATTAGAAAGTAAATTACAAAAAGTACCAACAGAATAAAATGCCATCTTAGAAAAATTACCAACCTCCAATGTTCTTAGTTACTACATAGCTCTAATTGACCCGTGATTCTATGCATTATCCAAACGAGGGCAGAATATGTCTCCCCACATGGAGAGATGAAAGGTAGTTCCATTCAGACATTTCTCAGTTTCTTTTGTGGTTTTGCCTGTTTTAGTAGATCTACGCATTTTTAATTTTATCCCCGGGGGTTAACAATGTATATTAAGTAGGAGAGTTCTAGCAGTAAATTATACTATATCTTACTTATTCTTTTACAGTTATTCACATAATTCAGGATGAAATAGTTTTAAAAAATCACCATTTTATGGCTGTCTATTTTACAAATCACTACAACATATATGGATAAGAACTCTGTTATTAACAACTAATATAATATTCATTTGTTATTATTTTCAAGAAGACAGCCCTTCCTATTTAAGGTAATTTTCAAATACATATAAAATTATCATTTTTAAGCACAATATTATAAAATGCACTACACTATTTTTCCTCTTTGAGTAAAAACTAACATGTAAGTTCTACAGTTAAACAAAAGCAGTTGAAAACAGAATATTAATATAAGCTTATCATTATGGAAAAATTGTCTTTTGTTAGTTTCATCATATTCTATTTCTGAAACAGTTTTTACTTTATGTAAAACAAATACTAATACAAAACAAAAAGCCTAAAGGAACTAAATAGGGTTTTAAAACTTTTAATATTGATTAAGGAACACATTGGCCAAGGTATCTATGCTCGGCCCACTCGCAGACAATGCAATGAGTGGTGTGCATAACACACACCAACTCACAACCTTCTTCTCCATTCATAGACTAGAAGTACAGCTACACAAAGTCCAAGTCCTATAGAGCTAAAGAAGCAACATGCTTTTATATTCCAGTTTCTAATCTTATTATTCTGTAGCTATAACTGAGTCACTGGCAATCACATGCAGCCTTATTCTATATCAACACTATTACTGTATATTCAGGCCCTCCTCATAAATATTAAGAATGATATGAAAATGAGGTAATATTATGTAATTTTTTTGCATTTCCAGATTATTTTGATCATGCTATAGAGACAGAAAATGTAAAACACTGGAAGAAGAATAGTTCCCTAAAAATTTCTCAAAAAGTTATTTTTAATTTAATTTAATTTGAATGGATATATATAACTATAGATGTATATAGTTCTCATGAAATCAACTATTTAGTGAAATATTTTATTATCTAGCAAATGTCCAAAAATTGCTAATGAGCAAGCAACCAGGGATATTTTCTTGAGCTTCCAAATCTATCTATTTCATTTTAATTTACCATGCACAAAAAAAGTAATCAAGGCAATTACTGCTTTATTGTTTATCTGTTTCAAGGATTTAAGGGAAGTTAAATGAGGCACAATGTCCCACCCGCTAAAACATCCCAAACTTGTGTTGCATTTCAGAGCATTTGTTCCTGTAGCCTTGGCATGCTTTGCTTAGATATTAAACACCCCATGTGTCTTAGTACCTGAAAATAACTTGCAATAAAATCAAAATATAACACAATCAAGTTTAGTGTAGAAGTAATAATATGCTTTATTCTGAAGCCTGCATACTGTCTGTAAATACCTTTGGCTTATGCACATTTTACCCGCTATTTCAAAAGACAGTCAATGAAAATCTGGCTGAACAATAGTGTTTAATTTTCCTCATGCTAAGTTTCAGACTCCTCATTCAGGTTCAGCTGCTGTGAGTTGGAAAGGAATATGAGATTTTTTTATTATCTTGTACTGGAGAACGGGGACCATAGGATTCCACAGCGTGACCTTGTTGAACTCTCATCACGCTAAAGGTGCACTGGCTCTCTCTTGTGGCCAGCATGCATTTTCTGATGTGGATGGCTGTGCTTTCCCCTTAGTTTTAATAAAGCCAGAGCCAAACCTAACAGCATTTTAAGATATGTTTTCCTGGTAACTACTATAAATATTTCAGGGATATTTATAAGACAAAACTTTTGTATGCAAATTTTATAAACTCCATGTAGTAAATAAGTGGTTTTCCACAGGAAGTCTATGATAAGATTCTGACAGACATTCTGTATGAGTGAGAATGTCATAGTTTGCTGTTGCTACGATTGCATGTTTTTAATCTCCCTGCCTTACCAACTATTTGCTTTCTTTGGTCTATTTTTTCCTTAACTTTTATTTAGTTGTGTTGCTTTAATTCTACCCAAAAGAGTTTTAGTGCATTATGAACCTTCACATTTTGACCTGTAAATCACCAATCTTACAAGCTTTAATTTGGAAAGAAAAAAATGACAAAGAGCTGAAAACTGACTTTCTGAACCAAAATTGCTTTTTTAACATTTATTTTTAAAGAGGAAAATTACTATGACAGGTTGATTGCAATTTAAAACATCATCTTTGGTGGATTACAAGTATTTTAAGGTTCATAATTTCCATAATCATTTTTTCTGCCTAAGAAAGTGCTTCAAATTTAATTTAAAATAACATCTGTATTAATTTTTATCATTTAGAATGAAAGTTTATTGTTTCTAGAGCTTGTAATTCTCTGAAGTGTTGCATATCAAACTGTGCTCTCTACAGAATTTGAATCATAAAAAAAAAAAAAAGTGCATGTTTTCCCCTGCAGGAATTCTATCTGAATCAAGCCCATCTTTAATTCTTGTCAGAATGCACCATTAATAATTTATTAGCATTTATTGTAGTTTATACCTTATACCTTAATACACCTTAAGCTGTTTTAAATATGTATAAATTACAATTTGAATATTATTTTATACAGCTTCTCCAATGCTTGATTCATGTCTTACAAATTTGAATAATCTCCTCATTGTACTGGGTATTATGGGATACTACTTTCAGCAATAGTGTTTGAGTAGGAGAAACCGAAGTCAAACTGTTACGTGCCTAATTACAGTGGGATATAGCATTCAATGATTTTATGTCCGTTAATTTGCTTTAATTAAAAAATATCAGTCTTTAAAATCTTTCTGGACTGCTAGAATGAACATGTAGGGGTACCTATTTGTGTGATTTTAGTTTCAAAGCCAGAAATAGTATAAAATACATTTATTGCAAATAGTATTGACAATAGTTTTTGCAAGAAAAGGATCTTGAGGTCAAAGTTAATTTCAGAAAGGTCATAGTGTTTTCATTCTGCAAAAGTGGGAAATGGAAATGTATATTAATTTAATTAATTGCGAAATGGGAATGTATATTAAATTCATGACTTTGTCTACTCCTAAAATGATGAAGGATTACCTATAGAATTATTGCAAATAACACATCCTCCCTCTTTCGATGGGACACTCCAAGACATCAGAACACGATTCAAACAGGGGAACACTAAAGTTAAGAAATTATTTTTGTAATCTATTCCTACATTACAGAGTGTATTGCTCTATTCAATATATCTCACACCTGAAGGATTTGTCATACACAAAATAGTATAAATATATGCATGTATGTGTGTGTATTTATTAATCTATAAATGATACATGTATATGCATACATGTACATACATTTTCCATACTATATTCTGCATGCACACACACACACACCCATATATACTGTACATGAAATATTCTGAATTCCTTGTGAATGCTTGCTGCATGTTACTTACATAATTAGGACCATCTGCTCTGCTATTACCAACTTCTGAGAATCGTGGCATTCTGTGGTCCAACTGAAAATCATTAAGCAGCCTGTTAGAAGATTAAGTATGCACTATGCTTCCTAAAGATTCTCAGAAATCTTGCATGGATATAATATATGATCCCGAAGAAGTAATGGATCAGTGAACTATAATTTATTAAAAAGCGTATATTGGTGTTGTCCATTTTTTTTTATTTATAAATAATACTCCTTTTCCAAAAATAAAAATTTTGGGGAAGCCAAAAATATAACTTATGCATCCTAAGAAGTACATATTTAAAGAATAATGTCATCATCATGGTAGCATAATTGAAACATCCAATAATGAAATTTTCTCTGTTTATTGCTCTTATTAAGGCCAGGCAGTACTACTGGGCTGACAAGATTTTAGAATTATACATTAAACTAAAAAACAAATAAATTTCTATGTTGTTGCCTTCCAAAATATCATTTTTATAAATTTAGTTGGTTATAAACATAGCTGAATTCTGAATTTTAAAATGGATAAGTTTGGAAGATGTTTGCAGGGTTATTTTTTAAATAGTTCAGGAAGCAATAAACTTGCCTCTTTTTTTTTCACTTATTCCAGCTCTCGATACCCTGTGTACATATTTGCATGCAACGTATGTGTCCTATGATCAAATGTATGCATTTACTCACAGTTTAAAGAAACACAGTTATATTTGCGTTATTTTATGTGTCTCCTAGTCTTCATATTGATAGTGTTATATGCAAATTTAAGAAGTGTTAAAAAATTCTTTCCTTATGCTGTCTTCTATTAATCAAAGACACACTCCTTAGTCATTGTTAGCCATATTGCCATTATCATTTCCTTCTATAAGATGATCTAAAATGATCTTAAGAAATGGTAACCATTTCTATTTGAAATATTTACTAATTATCAGTCTGTAAGGTAAAATTAAAGAACCAGGTGCGCGTGCAATGAGAAAAATTGTTAGTGTGTTGAGATGTTGAAATGCCATTCTGCTGTGCTCAGTTCCTTACCTGCAGAGGGAACACAGACCCCCATCAAGCATCTTGCACATGCAAATGCTGGACACTAGACTCCAGCAGGGCCGCTACAAAATGTAAATGTGTCAAAATTGTTTCATCACATCTACTGAACTACCCAGATGTCACTAGTGTAATTTTACAGGAGGACGAAAATGAGTCTGTTTTCTAAAATTAAAAAAAAAAAAAAAAGTCCTATCTAGTAATTATCTTTGATCAAGAATAACAGCTACAAGGTAGGCTGTGATGGGAGGATTACTTGAGCCCAGGAGTTCGAACCCAGCCTGGGCAACATAGTGAGACCCCATCTCTAAAAAATAAATACATAAATAACTGGATTTCTTTGTAGCTTCAGCTACAAAACATGCATTTAAGTTTATAAACAAGGTTCCCCCAAAGTCACACAATCTACATAGCATTTCCTTGAAAATTTGATTTGACTACAATATTGGCAGAAATTTCCACCATGGTCTGGGCTTTTTAAAAAATTACTTTGCAGTCACTATTGGAAGAGAACTCTTAGGGATAAAGTGCATAGTCTGTTTATTAATCTACAAGTGTTATAAGAAATTATTAAGGATTGAACAAATACATATCAGAATTCATTTGGTTTACAGAGACCCACCTTATGTTTTTGCTTTGAACTTTAAATGCTAAAAGGAAATTATGCTGAATTTATAAAAATAATGAAGACAGATATATAGTGAAAATTATTAGAAATTCATTTTGTTGGGTGGGGACAGTGAATCAGTATCGAAATACACTTTCCAACTAAATACACTTATTCAGTGTAACCATGACAATTATGTTACATTTACTATAGGAGAAGACTGTGGCTTTTTTTAATTGTACGAAACATATCTCAAACTGTGACTGTATTTTCATAAAGACAGGAACGTGGACCTGGCCAGTTTTTGCATGTTGCACTGGAGAAATTTATTCCTTCAGTTGGGAAACAACTTTGGCTATTTCCAAGTTGTATAATGGAACCTCTTCTTTAAGCACTGCTCCAGGTCCTTGAAGAACAAGTTTTGTCTATTAATCCTTAATTAGACCTAATTTTAAGACAAAGCTATTTTTGCTCTGATTTGACGTAAGTTCAAATAGTCTGGAATAAAAAAAAAATTTCATTGACTTAAGCATAATGGAATTTTATCCTGTGCTATTTTAAGTCTATTTGCACTGGGTTTATGTATTTATGCCTGCCTCTTCTAAGCCATATTTAATATATACATATGGTATATTAGTTCTATATTGCTACATAAGAAAACTCCAAAACTTAGTTTCTGGGAGTCAGGAATCTGGCAGCAGCTTAGCTCTGTGATTCTAGCTCAGCACTCTCACGGGGCTGCAATCCAGGCTTTGGTCAGGGCTGCAGTCATCTCAAGATTTGAGTAGGAGAGAATCCTCTTCTAGCGCATCCTTGTGCCTATTGGTGTCTTCATGTTCACACTCACGAGTGCCTAGAGATTGTTCCTTGCCGTGAGTCTCTCCGTAGGACTATTCACAGCATGACACTTGCTTTCCCCAGAGTGAGGGCTCTAAGAGGGGGAGAGAGAAGGGAGAAGGGAGGGAGGCAGACGGAGCATAAAAGGGAAGCCATGGTCTTTTCATAAACTAATCTTGAACATGACACCCCATCACATCTGCCATATTTTATTCATTAGAAGTGAGTGACTATGTCCAGCGCACACTCAGGAGGAGGAGACTACATACAGGTGTGAATACCGGGAGACAGGGATCCCTGGGAGCCATCTAGAGGCAGTTTATCACACATGATCAAAACTTCTGGAGATGAATTAAACTTCTCGAAGCATCTTAATAATAGTAACGTAATTCAGTGAAGATAAATCAGTCTCCGAGAGTGAGCATTCAAACTTTGTTCCTTCTACTAAAAATATTTGATAGTAAGAGAATAATTTTACTTCTTGGGGCCCCAGCTAATAACAGGCATACCTTGGAGATATTTCAGATTCAGTTCCAGACCGCCACCATAAGACAAATGTCGAAATAAAGTGAATCACAGGAATTTTTTGGTTTCCCAGTGTATATAAAAGTTGTGTCAACACAACTATCATCTATTAAGCATTCAATAGCATTATGTCATAAAAAAGAAGATACATTTCTTAATTAAAAATACTTTATTGCTAAAAAATGCTAACAATTATCTAAGTCTTCTGTGAGTTGTAATGTTTTCAGTGGTGGAGGGTCTTGCCTTGACATTGATGACTGCTGACTGATCAGGGTGGTGTTTGCTGAAGACTGGGGTGGCTGTGGCAATTTCACAAAATAAAACAACTCTGAAGTTTGTGGCATCATTTGATTCTTCCTTTCATGAAGTATTTCTTTGTAGCATGCAATACTATTTGATAGTGTTTTAATCAGTAGAATTTCTTTCAAAATTGGAGTCAGTCCTCTCAAACCCTGCCACCGCTTAACAACTAAGTTTATCGAATATTCTGAGTCCTTTGTTGTCATTTCAACAATGTTCACAGCATCTTACTAGGAACAGATTCCATCTCAAGAAGCCCTTTTGTCTGTTCATCAATAAGAAGCAACTCCTTATTCAATCCAATTCTATTATGAGATTGCAGCAATTTATACAGGCTCCACTTCTAATCCTAGTTCTCTTGCTATTTCCACCACATCTGCATTTACTTCCTTCACTGAAGTCTTGAACTCCTTAAAGTCATCTATGAGGGTTGGAATCAACTTCTTCCAAGCTCATGTTAACGTTGATATTTTGACCTCCTCCCGTGAATCACAAATGTTCTCAATGGCATCTAGAATGGTGAATCCTTTCTGGAAGGTTTTCAATTTATTTTGCTCAGATCCATCAGAGGAAACACTATCTATAGCAGAGATAATGTTAAGATATATATTTCATAAATAATAAGACTTGGAATTCAAGATTGCTCTTTGATCCATGAGCTTCAGAATGAATGTTGTGTTAGCAGGCATAATAACCTCAATCTCCTTGTACTCTCTATCAGAGCTCTTGAGAGACTAGGCTTCAATGAGCAATAATATTTTGAAAAGAATCTTGTTTTCTGAGCAGCAGGTCTCAACATTGGGCTTACAATATTAACTAAACTGTGCTGTAAACAGATGTGCTTTCATCCAGGCTTTTTGTGTTTCTATTTATAGAGCACATACAGAGTATATTTAGCATAATTCTTAAGAGAATGGTAAATGAGCACTGGTCTCAACTTAAAGTCACCAGCCACATTAGCCCCTAGCAATAGTCAGTCTGTGCGTTGATGCTTTGAAGCCAGGCATACACTTCTCTCTAGCTATGAAAGTCCTAGATGGCATCTTCTTCCAGTAGAAGGCTGTTCAATCCACATTGAGAATCTGTTGTTTAGTGTAGCTACCTGCATAATTATCTTAGCTAGATCTTCTGGATAACTTGCTACAAGTTTTACATCAGCACTTGCTGCTTCGCCTTGTACTTTTATGTTATGGAGATGGCTTCTTTCCTTAAACCTCATGAACCAACCTCCAGCAACTTCTAACTTTTCTCCGTCAGCTTCCTCACTTCTCTCAGCCTTCAAAGAATTGAAGAGAGTCAGAGCCTTGTTCTGGATAGGCTTTGGCTTAAGGGAATGTTGTAGATGGTTTGATCTGTCCAGAACACTTAAACTTTCTCCATATCAGCAATGGGCTATTTCACTTTTTTATCATATGTCCACTGGAGTAGCACTTTTAATTTCTTTCAAGAACATTTCCATAGCATTCACAACTTGGCTGTTTGGCTCAGCTTTCAACGTGCCTGCTTCACTAAGCTTAATCATTTCTAGCTTTTGATTTAAAGTGAGAAACATGCATCTCTTCTTATCACTCGAGCACTTACAGGCCATTGTAAGATTATTAATTGGCCTAATTTTAATATTGTTTTGGCTAAGGGAATAGGGAGGTCCAAGAAGAGGGAGAGAGATGGGGGAAAGGCCAGTCAGTGGAACAGTCAGAACACACACACCATTTATTAATCAAGTTTACCATCTTATATGGTAGCAATTGGTGGTACCCCAAACCAATTGCAATAGTAATATCTAAGATCACTGATCATAGATCACCATAACAAATATAAAAATAATTAAAAACTTAGAAATATTGTGAGCATTACTAAAATGTGACACAGAAAAAAAGTGAGTGCATGTTGTTGCAAAAATGGCATTGCTAGACTTGCTCAATGCAAGGCTGCCACGGGCCTTCAATTTGTAAATAACACAGTACTGCAAAGTGCAATAAAGTGAAGCATAGTTTTTCACTCATTTCTTGTTTATGCAAAAAGATGCCAATCATCACATATCACCTACTCTTTAATGTTATGTTGTTTAGGTCATAATTGTTTAATCATATTTTTTCAGTTTTAATATTGAAATAATTTATTATATTTTTTATTTGCTTATAAAGCTTATTCTATGTGTCATATATGTCATGTAGCTTAGGCATGAAGAGCGCCTATGCAAAGTAAGAAAGCCTTGGTTTGAATACAATCTCTGTCAATTGCCGGCTGTGTACCAATCACTTAAGGTTTTGCTTCCATTCCTTCATTTGTAAAATGGCACTTACCTCATGCAATTCTTGTGAGTGTTAAATGTCCTGGTATATATAAACATTTTGAAAAGTCTTGTCATCGATTAAGGTTTCAATTGAGTAATCTATTTTTATTATTTGGGAAATTGTAGGAGTACTTATATTAACATTAATAGTAATGAAAACATGGATTAAATAACATGGATTTGCTTAATTTATTTCTAAAAAAAAATTTGCTAACTGTAAAGTATGTATTTGTGGTATTAGTAGCAACATTTGGGGAAAAATTTGAAATAATATAAATGGTCAGTGTCAGCTAATAAATGGACCATTGGATTTTAAAAAAAATAAGACAAAGGTTCTCATACATCTGACATTTTATTAATGAGTTCCTTGGAAATAATGTTGACCTTTTCTCACAGAAAATAAGTTTATATGGTACAAAAGAAAATACCACCTAAGATATTACTTTTATGACAATTAACTGTCAAGCAAAACAAAAGCCAGCTTGGGTGACCACATTATCTACGAGGTTTCACATATAAGAAAGAAAAACCTTAACTGAAAAGCGCCATACAGGAGGCCCATCTTGTAGAAACCTGTGATGGGAGATAATAGCATTCCTCTCTGTGGAGCTGAGCACGTACCATCGGCAATAGCAGAGCAATACCTTAGAGGGAAAATAGAGGAAAGAAAGTTTTATTTTTAGCTGCGGCGATACTTAATGAGAAGTTGGTGATATTTTATATGAGATCTAATAGTATTTAACTGATTAATTTTACTCTTCAACATGAACAGCGTCTGCAGTGGCTGGAGACATGCTGAGAATACCTAAAACCTTTGACTTGGCGGCTGTTCATTAAAAACCATGTTTATAGCATTCCACATACAAAAGGTTAAATTCACACAAGGAATTATCTTTTTTAAACCAATGGCTTAAATATTTTATTACTAACGTATGATTCATCATGAAATTGCAAATTCTATGTCACATCTTTTTTTTTGGTAATTTATTTTGTGTGTATTTATGAAACCTGTGTGAGCATTCCCTGGTTATCTCAAAGTGCTGTTCAGCTAAGTGTCTACAGGGAGTAAAACTGCCATAATCTACAATTAAAGGAACCCCTTTGCTGTCATGGCTTTACCATGGTGTAGTATAAAATTGTAAGTCTGGAAATACAGTTTTTACAAGCATACCTTAGTGATTCCACATCTGTGCCATATACTCAGTCATCGATTTATTCACTAACCACATGTAATCCAGGACAGGTTTGGAATTATTTTGGGAGTAAATCTAACATTTTTTTAACCTACTTTTTATTTTCTTCTCAAATCTAATTAAATACACAAAGAATATTAACTTTGGTTGGTGAAGTGACTCTGTGCATTATTGCCTAACAAACTAGCACGATGTAGCCAATGTACTGAGAATTCAGATTAATGCTGTCATTAAAGCAAAGGTCTAAGGCAAGGGAACGTGTCCTCTTTCCCTGAGAGGTAATTGAAAGAGAGGCTGGATAAAGTACGTCACAGACAAATGGGTACAGTATTTACCTGAATAAGATGGGATCCAGTTCAGTATTACTCCATCGACTACCTTCAACAATTTCTATGGCTTTATTGCTGCTGAATTACTCGTCTCTATGGGTGTGTTTTATAGATTTTGTGGTTAAGTAAGCACATAGTCATTACTGAGATATACAGAGTTGTAAACTGGTTCATTTCATAGTTAGGAATAATTTTAGAACTGATTGTTACCGGAAATATTACTTCTCATCAGTTGCCTTGAGAGTTTAATGGATATAAGTGTCTCTTAGAGGAGAGAAGTCCTGTGATTGTTTTCTGTCTTTATCCGTATCCCAACTTCCACATACCACTGTAAGCACAATGTGCTATGAGTGCAGCTCTCGTAGTTAAAATGTGATTATTTCTCACTTGAGCTCTTTAACAGTTTTGTGGTTGTTGTTGCTGTTGTTTAAATTTGTCTTTCCGTCTGGCTAAAGATCAAGACTACTATGAAAATTTAAAAATCGGTCTTAGCATTAAGAGTTTATAATTTCATTATTATCTAAAATAATTTTCCCCAGTTAATCTAGGTTGACTAAGGAAATGCGTTATCCTTCTTAAATATTCTCTTGTTATATCTAGGCTCTTGGCTTTCTTGTGACATTATAACGGACACATGCAAGTTGTGATTATTGCTGTTTGGGGGCTTTGCCCCTCTAATGGGTCTAGAGGATATTCCCAGCCCTCTCCAAGTGCCTCTGTCAAACTGATAACAATGCAGTAACATATTACCAAGATAATGTCTCAAAAATTGTGCCATAAAGTAAAATTCAGTGGAGAGCAACTGGAGAGGTGAGGAGGGGAGGGGAATAAACCAACCTAATGGGTACCATGAACACTATTTGGGTGATGGGCACACCTATAGTCAGGCCTCAAGCATTACAAAAATGATTCATGTAACCTAAAACATTTACACTCCCTTAATATTTAGAAATAAAAAAAAATGTGCCATATAGTATGGGTTTGGGAATGTTCATTGTTTCAATTTTACCCTTTGATTATATTGTGTCATTTAAGAAATTTTTGAAAAATTACACATCAGAATATGAAATATATAACGCAATGATTTTTCCCTAAAATATAAATGATCTAGCATATTCAAAAAATTGTGTTATATGTATTTCATATTGATTAAATTATATGGTGTGTATTTCAGTTGACTATATTGTTACCATTAAAATATCACCAGTGACAAAACGTTTCACCAATTACCTGGATGATTATGATGATAACAATAATAACTCTCTCTTGTTTTGGTGGAGGAATTGATGTGTGTAGGAATTAAGTTCTTTTATCATGATACTCAGAGAGTGTATTTAGTCTTCTTTCAGATTTGGATACTTGTTACTTCTTTTGAAATGTATCAGACATTTCTCACATCACTAAGGAAATCACAACATATTGGTATTTATTTCATTCCCAAACTCTGTAATTCTAGTGAAATAATGCCAAATATAAAAATAAGCTATGATAAGCTAAAAGGAAATGCTGCTTGTTAGCACTGTTGGTTTTATGAAAGCACACTAACTCCAGCATGTTTTAAGCTTTACAGACAGCTCTTTGGGTAGGCGAAGGGAGACTAGCGTGAGGTTTTAGAATATGAAGCCGAGGCCTGCGGTAGGTCAAGGCCTCAGATAAAGCACTTAGCTCCCCAGAGCCCAGACACAAGACTGAAGCATTCCAACACCGCCATTAGCACTCTGGAGAGGGAGGAGCTTTGGTAGTTACTGGATGTTCACCAAACAGAGGCACATGTTCACAAAATGGACTCATAATTTCATCAATTTCTCCAGGAAACTGAAGAAAGCACTCACAGCTAAAATGGATAAAATGTGCTGATCTTTCTCAAGCATAGGCTTCCCTTAAATAAAATTAAGATTATACCAAGTACAGAATCTACCTATCTCTCCATCTATCATTATAATCTTAACATTTTTTATTTCAGTGTGTGATTTATAAGCTATTTCAAGTTCTGAATTAGGGCATATAAGTTAGAAACTTTTAACAGTAAAATCATATAGACAGTCATTGGAAATTTGGATAAAGTTCTAATCATAGTCATATACAAAAAGGAATGGCCTCTACATATACTATGTATCACAAAGCAGGTAAATTTGTAAGAATTTTATTTATGTTCTGGGATAGATCCAGAAAATTTTCTTTTGGGTAAATGTAATTAATTGTGCAGTGTCGACTACTGCTAATGAAAACATGGATTAAATGATATAGATTTGCTTAATTTACTTGTTTAAAAATTTTGCTAACTATAAAGTATATATTTGTAGCATTTTTCAATAACTCATTCAATCTTTTGCCCTCAACCCTATTTTTTCTATTTTAGCATAAATTTTTACGTTTGCTTTGAATTTCCTGCTCACAGGAGTGTCAAGCTTAAATTATTTTCTTAGGAAAATTAAATACTTACAATACTATTTTAACTTTTTCCTTTTTACTGTGAGGTCGGATCAGAAGCCAGACATTTTTCTCCCCTTCGGTTGATGGGAGAAAACCAGCACACAGTGTTAGATTTTATTATTAGAACCAGAAAGAAAAACGAGAAGTTAAACACACAGGAACATCAATGGGCAGGGAGAGAG
>RJWJ010027002.1:0-22561 GCA_004363605.1 Indri indri
GGTGTCAGCTAGGGTGGGAGCAAGGCAGGCAGTGAAAAGTAGGTGGATTCGGTATAGATTTTAAAGGCAAAGCCAGCTAAAGCTAATAGAATTTGCTGATGGATTGGACATGGAATGTGAGAGAGGGTCAAGGATGACTCCAAGGGTTTTGGCCTGAGCAACTAGGTGAATCAGGATGACATCTATTGAAATGGGGAAGAATGGGAGAGGCACAGGATTGGGGTCTGGGGACATCACGAGTTGTGTTTGGGACCTGTTAAGTTTGAGATGCCTATTAGTCCTCTAAGTGAAGAAGTCAGAAAAAAGAAATATATGTCAAACAAAGGGATGCAAAATGTCAGGATAAAAAGGGGGACCCTGAGAGACAAGGAGTGTGCTCACCATGCCTATGCAGAGCATATCACACTCCCAATAACTGAAGGAGAGTGAATCTATTTCTTTTCTCTTTTCTCACTATTTCCCCAACCAAGGCCTGGCAAAAATTCAAGCAATAATAATAGGAAGGGGTTTTGTTACCATAAATCAAGGCAGGTAAAGGAACAGAGGCTCCTTTAGCATAATAATCCACCAAGGCATGCTAAGAGAATATCAATATTGGTAGTGTGGAATGTCCACTTTTCTCATAGCTATCCCACCCTGAAGGCGGTCTTTGGTCAAGATCTCTTCTTTCCCTGTCCCCTCCACCCACAGAATTGGAGTGGCTTCTCCCATCTCCACTCCAATTCATTGGAACTGGGTGGAACTGAACTGAGCGACAATGATTGACTGCTCAATCTGGAGACCCGCATCAGAAAAGGAAGTTGCCAGAAGCCATGGGGGAGACAAAGAGCCTCCCATGCGTCTTCTTCATCTCCCTCTTGGCCCCTGGAAATCTAGAACGAAGGTCTTGTGCCCCTTGAGAATGGGTGGCAGAGTGAGGGGCCACTAAAAATCTGCATTCCCTGTTGACTCATACTGGTTGGAGTGTGTGATTAAAACTGGGAGTAAAAGCCGTTTTGTACATTCTTCTGAACTCCATGCATGTATGAATGACCAACTAACTAACAGGCTGGTTTAATCACCCTCTCCCTTCCTCCCTGGGGTAACACAAGTGTTTAAAGCACATTGACCTATCGAACTCCTTGAGGGCAGGAACGAGCACTTAGTTCAGTAGTTAGCACATAGTAGGTACTCAATAAGTGTGTGTTGAAATTTTTGAAGCTATTAAAAGAATAATCCAAATAGACTGAGATAAGACTTAAATCAATTCAAAAGGACAAGAGAGCAGAATAAGAGGAAAGGAGAGAAAAAAAATGTAAATGCAAAGGATAAGAATCCTATGACTGCACTTGGGAGACGAATGAGATGCAATAGGAGGGAAATAAAAAGGCAAATTAGGGAGGTTAAAGTTATCATTAGAAAAGAAAGATAGAACGGAGCAAGTTTTGGCTGCCAGCTTTTCTGCCTGACTCCTGCCAACAGGGTGTGCGGCTTCGTCAATGAGGACCTTTTCTTGGCCTTGTGCAACAATAGAGCCAGCACAGAAGAAAACTCACAGTTTCAGCATTCAGAGGTCGCAGCCAGACAGTGGGGCTGGTAGCCAGCCTTGATCAATGCAGAATTGATTTACAATTTAATGCTTTTGTGTTTTAAACCAAGATACCAGAAGAGGATAACTGGGGCGGGGCGCAGGCTTCACATTCCTTCTGTCAACACTGAAAAAAATGAAGAGGAGGAGCCTGTGTCACTGAAAGCGGGATATACTGTACTGGGAAAGGGTGACCTGTGGAAAGAGCATGACAAAGAGGTAGTGGGGAAGAGAAAGGGCAAAGACCTAAAAGGGAAGGCCGAGAAAGTGACGTATGGAGAAATAGCAAAGGAGGGTTAGGCCTATAAAATAGAAATTGACGGATGAGGGGATGAGGACATTTAAAAGATCTTTAAGAGGCTTCAGGCGATGTAAGAATGAGGGCAAAGCAGAGGTGTCATGCGGAGCATCTTAGATAACAAGCAGCTAGTGAAAGCTAATGCACGACATGATGGAAGAGGGCACAGGGGGTGGGGAGCGCCCCAGTGCCTGGCGTCGAATGCAAATAAAGAGTGGGAACACTGTGGTTCCCTAGCTATGAGGCCAGGTGAAAACAAAAGAGGGTACTCTTGGCTCTTTCTTTCATACACACAGGATACCAGGGCAATTGTGTTGACCAAGCCTTGATGTCAAAAGAGTGGCATTAGCAGCTCAGTTCTGTCACTTAAAAGGTAACTTCTCTGGGCAAGTTCCTTTGATTTCTGAGACTCAGTTTCCTTGTCTGTAAAATGGGGACAATAAAACCCAAATCATAGGGTTGTCATTTGGATAAGCAGTAGATGGACAGTGCCTTGCACATAGGAGGCCCTCAATATTACTACCACCGCTACTACTACTACTGCTGTTACTTTTTTTACCATTATGCGATCATCTTTTTACTCAAAGAAAACGAACAAACAAAATACACTGTTGGGGATTATCCTAGCCCTAATAAAAACTTCTTTCTTTTCAAGGTAAGGAAAGAGAGTCAACCAAAGGAGGAAGGGCAAAAAGCATCCTCTTAGACATAAAGACCCATCCAAATAAAAGAACACTGATGTACGCGGGTACGGCAGAGTTGGAGCAGGAATATGTGTATATTAAATACAGGGTAGGGGGCAATGGATGGGGAAAGAAGAAAGATTAGAGTTTAGTGTGCTAAAAAGTGCAACAACTTGGATGGAACCGGAGACCATTATCCTAAGTGAAGTATCTCAGGAATGGAAAAACAAACACCACATGGTTCTCACTTACAAGTGGGAGCTGAATGAGGGGTATATATGGTCATATAGTGGTGTAATGACATTGGAAACTAAGAAGGGGGGAGGGTGGGGAGGGGGCGAGGGATAAAAATCTACCCATCAGGTACAATGTACACTATTGTGGTGACAGGTACTCTGAAAGCCCTGACTTTAGCATGATACGATTCATCTATGTAACAAAAAACACTTGTACCCCCTAAATCTACTGAAATTTTTTTTAAAAAGTGGTATTGATCATTTGTGGAAAGGTGTTTGGTGATGGCAAATGAACCGGAAATGGGCAGAAGATCTTAAGTCTTTTATAATTAAAAACTCCATGACTGGCCTTCCCTGGAGCTCTTTTAGAATTAGCCCGGCATCTGCTTGCTGTGTGGCATAGAGATTGAGATGGGGTAGCTCCTATGGGGGGTGGGAGGGGACACTGGGTAATCTTATCCTCTTCGGAGCTTCCTCCTTTTGCTTCCTTTCTCTTCTAACCCAGCCCCCACCTTTCTTTAACTGTCCTAGAGCCTCAGAGCTAAGCTTGTCCACACATTGATAAAATGCTCGCCGGGTAGAGCCTGGATAGCTTCTTTTCTTTTCTTGGCTGTGTGTCTTATTTCAGTAACAAGCAACAAGCAATACAGAGGATGCTCTGACTGAGGGGGAAGAGAACAAGACAGACAATCCTCACAGCTTTGGTGAAAGTGTATTCTTGGGGGTAGGGGAAGGAGCGCCACCCACACAGAGCGATGCTTTCCATCAATGGTTCAGAAGAGGAACAGGAACCCCAGGAAGGGGGCGGAGACTGGAACTAGCAAAGCAGGCAACCAAATCAGAAAGTCATCAGTAAGAAGAGCAAGGCTTAGAGCACCCAAAGAAGAGCTAAGGTGAGAGCTTAGAAATGCAAAGGGCTATCTACCTGCTGCTGCACTTCAGGGCACCGGTTGGCAGTCTGGTTTGGGCTTAGGAGCAGGGGCCCAGAGAGGCTCCGGGAAGAAGACCAGCTACATAATTTGCAGGGTCCAGTGCAAATTATGTTATTATTATTATGTTATAAATATAAACACGTCCATTATTATAAATAAACATATAACTTATGTTATGTTCTGAATAACATAATAACATTAAATTTGTTTAAAAATCATTAAGAATTTCAAGACAGCAGAGCATTAAACCAAGCGTCCCCTTCTGAGCGTGGGGCCCCCACTGCACAGGGCTCCATGGCTGTGAAGCTGGCACTGCCTAGGGACATTTGTAAGTGAATCCCCAAATGTAGGCTCATTATTTTATTTAACAAATCAAGAGGATAGGGCTTGAATAACTTTTGTGTGATTTCATCCCAAGTTTTCTTCTGTGAATTTTAAAACTTCCATTATGATTTTATAGTATATACGATATACTACAAATCTATACTGTAATATGCTATATTAAAGCAATGCAATAGTAGTATCATAACAACAAATAAAGAGAAAGTATTAATGTGTTTTGCAGATTTATGTGAATGCCAAGCACCTATCCTTTAAACAAGAGCTGTTTCCTATTTCCTTTAGTTTCTCCCGCCTAGTGTGATTTTGACGGAGGCTCTGTAAAATGGAGAAAAAAAGGCCTGGAAAGCTATTTCCAGTGCTCTCCTTCTCCCAGCCTCATGCTGCTCTATGTGTCCTCATTCTGGGCTCATCTCCCAGCTCTGCTCCCTCCCAAATCTTTCCCTGAGCCTTTAATGTTCTTTCCGCTTATTTGTCACCCCTTGTGGCAGCTATTAAACCAAATCCTTACTTTGAGAATTGGTAATTAAAGAGAAGGAATTAAGCATTTATCCTGCCTTTCCAGTAGGAACTATATTTCAGTATAATCAAATAGCCATAGTTTTACTTTTTATTTATTTAACACTTACATAGCGCTTACCATGCATCGGGCCTCATTCTGATTGCTTTACTAACATTACCTCATTTAATTCTATGAACAACTACATTTTACAGATAAGGAAATTGAGGCACGGAGAGGTTTAAGTGACTTAGTCACTCAGCTAGCAAGAAGTGGGACCAGGATTCGAATCCAGACAGTCTGGCTCCAAAGTCCATGCTCTTACCCACTGCACTAGGCTGCCCTGGTTAAACAAGGTAAGTTCTACTTTTCTGAGCAATGCTAGATTGTAAGTACAGACAGAGTAACAGAATTAAAAAATCATTTTTAAGCCTTCCATGAATTCACTGATTCAGAAAAGAATTATCAAGTGGAATTAAAACTATTAGGTAAATAGTTGATGGGGAGCTACACATTTGTATGGTGCTGAAGTAACAGCACACAGACTATTTTCTAGTCATCAGGAAGGAAACTTAACTATACAGTGGCTCTGGCTGCCATCATGTAGATCCAATGGTCAACTGTAGTATTACTAACAGTGGGGCAACCAGACACTATGTGTCTCCTGATGTTTTGCTGTATGTGACGCAATGCCACGTAGATGGATTCTAGCCAAAGATATCTAACTTGAATTGTATCAAACCTTTAGGTCTAAGATCTAGTCTCCAGGAAATACAGGAGACTGAGGAACAAACTAGATAACACCACAAATAGGCACTTAGACGAATCCAAAAAGCAGGACATTCTTCGGAACAGCTGGCCTGATTTCCTCAATGAGTCAATATAATGTGAAATAGAAAAAGAGTATTCTCAAGTTCGAGAGGTTTAAGAGACATAATAAGACACATGTATGATTTGGGGCTGGATCCTAATTTGGACAAACTAGCTGTAAAGGACATTTCTGGGATAACTGGGGAGATTTGAATACGGTTTGAGCGTGATCAGGTGTTAGGAAGCTTGCACACTGAAGTAAAGGTCGAATTAAATAATTTTAAAATTCCCATTCTAAAGTACATTAGGTCCTTCACTCTCACTCTCTTTACAGAATGGTCTCTCCACTTTGCCCTGACCAAATCCTGGCTTCCTTCTTGCACATTGCTTCCTGTTGCAGCCACTTAGTACTCCACCCATACTCCATTGGTCCTTATCATTTCTGTCCATGCGACCTGACTTCCAACTGCCGGCACCTGCATCTCTGTCTGGAGGCTTTTCCCTGGCCTCCAGAGCCCTCTTTGCCTGCACACATAGGAAGCCAGAAGTTACAGGAGATTAAGAAGTTCCCTAGGAAAAGCCCTGACTCAATGATAGGCGATCCCCTAGGTGGGATAACTCTGAGATGCGTGTTCTACACAACTTCCTAGAATTCCCCAGTGTGATTAAGCTCCAGTTACCCACAGTGGTAACCTACTTTATAACACGCCCCTTTTGGGGCTTTCTTTCCTCCCTTGTCTCATTCCCCCAGTCCTTTGTGGGTATTTCCTGCGATCACCTCCCAAACAAACTACTTGTGCTGGAATCTCATATCTCAGATTGCTTCTGGGACAATCCAGACTAGTACATTTCCTCTGGAGCTCTCTTCTGTGGGAATTGTTCTTTCTCCCATAGCTGAGAGCAAGAGACAGCACCAGCATTTTCCTACTGCCCTGCTTTTACCTTCTTCAATGTTCACACCATTTACCCTCTAGGCTTCCTCACTACTAGCATTTATCAGCATCCTCGTTAGTACCCCATATGCATGGAAGATTCTAGTGCTCCCCTCTATCCCAAATCCTAATATTAGCCTAAGGGTCCCATACGGAAGTCCCTCCCTCCTCCTGGCCTCTTGGCTTCTGGACCCCCTCATCTCAACTTATCTTCAGCTCTGCTCCATTTCAGCCACTGTCTTGGCCACACTGTGGACCTCATCATCACCCCGAACAGCTTTAATTCTGAAATTCTAAACTCTAATTTCCATTCTTAGAGTGTAAGAACCCATTTTTTTTCCAAGTCTCTTCCTCTTCCAATGCTTGTTCATGGATCTTGTTGCATCTGCCCTACAAGCCTCCACGCAAAGTCAGTCCTACAATGTACCTTTTCTGCTCCTGAGGACTGCTGGAGATCACCCAGGCTTGCAGATTGTTGACATGGCCTTCAGCCTCAGCTGAACTCTCAGTCCTTACTCAGTCCTTTTGCTTATTGTTGGACAGCAACTTCTCCTTCTCTCCATTAATGTTTTTGACTGTTGTCTAGATCCCTTTCCATTTGCCCTCAGCCCACTCACTCCTTTTCCAGTTGGAGTGCCTGTGACTCTTGGCTCTGTACTCTTTTGCAATCTTCCTTTTGCCATCTAGTGGTTCCACTCTTCCCCAAAGTCTTGGCTCAAGTGCGTGCGTGCAGCATTTCCTCCAGCTGTCCCTTCAGGACCCCAACTCTGGCTCTAGCTCTGGACTGGAAGCCCTGCTGGGTGCATTCAACTTCACTCATTCCCAAGTACTTCCTCCTCCCCTCTCAATCATCAAGAGGGGATTCAGATAACTTCCATGTATTGATTCATCATTTCAACAAATAGTTATTGAGTATCTATTGAGCCCAGTGACAAGCATACTGCCAGGAGCTATGCTAGGTGCTGCGATATAATGGCAAATAAAAAAGACAAGGTTTTTAACCTCATGGGCTTAGATATTGTGACAATACCATTGAAGAAAACTTGATCAAAAGTAATAGAAAAAACTACTCTACAGAGGGTACTCAGGAAACACCTCTATAATGTAGTACTATTTGATTCAAGTCTTGAGGGTGGAAAAGGATCCAGACATATGAAGAACCCAATAAAAGAATATTTCAGGCAAGAGGAACTACAAATGAAAGTGTTCTGAGGCTAGAAAGCACACAGTGCAAACACAGAAGACCAATAGGGGTGGAGCATAATAAGTTGAGGGGAGAAGAGTAGGAAAAATGAGAGTGGACCAAGAGTCATCTGGACCATTGGGCCAGATCATGTAGAGATTTGCAGAGAAGAGTGAGGAGTTTGAATTGTATTTTAGGCTCGATGGGAAACAATTGAAGGATTTTGATCAGGAGAGTGACATAATTTATTTACATTTTTTAATTCAGGATATTATGGGGATACAAACATTTTGGTTACATGAAATGCATTTGCCTCACTCAAGCCAGGGCTACAAGCATGTCCTTCCCCTGTACAATGTGGCCCATGTCCATTAGCGGTGGGTTTACACCCCCACCTCCTCTATCCTCCACTCCCCACCCCCCCCACTTGACCGGCACCCAGTGAGTATTACTACCATGTGAGCACCTTAGTGTTGATCAGTTAGTACCAGTTTGATGGCGAGTACATGTGGTGTATGTTTACATTTTTAAAATATTACCTTACCTTACAGACTGGGCAAGAGATGAGGCCCCCTTGGACCAGGATAGTAATAGTGGAGTTGGCAGAAATGGATGAATTAGAAATTTATATTGGATGTAGAATGGTCTGGATTTGCTGATGGACTGAATTTGGGAAGTGAGAGACAAGGAGGAATCAACCATGACTCTCAAGTTTCTGACATATGTTAATGTCATTTTCTAAGATGGAAAAGATGGGGGAGGAACAGATTGGGTTGGGAGGAGGGTGTCAAGAGTTCTTTTTTGCATGGGTTATGTTAGAAATGTCTAATAGATGTCCAAGTGGCAATTTTAAATGGGCAAATAGAAACATTAATCTAAGTTCTGGAGTCTTTTTAAGGTCTTCACTGGGAGCCATCAGCGTAAAGATGGTATTTGAAGCCATGGGAATGGATGAAACCACCTAAAGAGTGATTTGAGAAACGAAAGAAGAGAAGGCTCAGGAGAAAGTATGGATAATTCCAATGTTTTGAGTTCAGATAGAGGACACTGAGGAGTGACCAAATTGGTAAAAGTATGGTGTTAACAAAGGCAAGAGAGGAAAAATTTTAAAGAAATAGTTTTTAAAGAGAAGAAAAGTTTTAAAGATCATCTATGTCAAATGCTGGTGACAGGGCTGTTAAAATCAGGACAGAAATGTGATAATTGGATTTGCCAATATAGAGGTCTCTGGAGATCTTGACAAGAGAGGTTTCAGTGGATTGATGGGTATGGAAGCCAACCTGGACTGGACTGAAGAATAAATAGTAGGTGAGGAAGAAGAGATTGCATATGTAGAGAATTCTTTGGAGGATGTTTGTTGTTAATGGGTGCAGAAACATAGGGAAACAGCAGGAGGGATAGTAGGGTAAAGGAAGAGTTTATTTTGGGGATAATAAATGCTAAACCAGGTTTGTATGCTGATAAGAATTATTTAGTAGAGATGGCAAAAGTTCTCAAGAAAGGAAGAAGTGGCAAAGGCCGCTAGCTATCCCCTAATATCTGTCTCTCCTTCCACAATAATAAAATCCCCAATTTATAGCTGGCCTCATGGCCTACTAGAATAAAGATTATATTTCTCAGCCTTCCTTGCCGTTAGATGTAACCTTGTAACTATCTCTGGCCAACAAGATGCAAACAGAAGTGTCATGTGATAGCTCTTGGGACCCTACTTTGAAAGATAGCTGGCACATATCCTTTGTCCCATCTTTTGTTCCTTCCTTCATCTTGCTGCCTGAAATTTGGATGTGATGGCTGGAACTCTAGCTACCATCTTGGGCCCTGAGGACAAGGGTCACACCCAAGGGATGTGGTGAGTTGAGAGGAGCCTGGGTTTGTAAAGACTTGCAGAGCAAGGGTGCCATGTCCACCCCAGACTGCCTACCTTTGCTCTTTTATGTGTGAGAGAAATAAACTTTCCTATTTAAACCACTATTATTTTGGAACTCCATTGCTCTCAGATGAACCTAATCCTAACTGATTCAAATGGGATCCAGTGAACAAGTGGAAGGAATGGCCTTTAACAGGAGACAGTTCATTCAACATAACAAAAGGCAAAGGTGCAGATGAAAACAGGTGGGTAAATGTGGTGGTGGGAAAGTAAGGAAGCTCCCATTCATTAATTCTCTTTTTTCTCAGTGAGGTGGGAGGTGAGGACTTCAGCTGAGAATGGAGGTGGATGGTATAGGGAGTTATATGTAGAAGACAGGTGGCATTATATAGATTCCTTAATATCTAGAAGAACAGGGGAAAGTCTTTGACACCTGTGAGGAACCCTATACTGGAGTTGAATTATTTCCTTCCTTATTTCTGGCCGCCCTGTTCTCCTGCATCCTTGACCCTAATGACCACTTTTTTATCCTTTATTTTCTACAAAGTACCCTGATTCTGCTGCTTTCATGATCTCTACCCTGTACATCTAAACCTTTGCTGTCTTTCTTAATTCCCCAGATAGGATCCCCCTGGGATCTCAGTGCTTTCCCAAAATTGAACTAGATTTGCCATGCCTTTGTCAGGCTGGATTTGCAGTTTTTAATACCCCACCTCCACCCCAGTCTGGCCATTTACATTTCTGATTTGCATTATAGCTCTTCCCGTTTTCTCTCTCTCAAGCAAACTCTAGCTATTAGCTGACACCTTCTCCATTTCTTGTCCCAATTTCTAACTCGCCTATCCTTCAAGGCCCAATTCATGTCCCACTTCCTTCTGGAAGCCTTTTCTAACTATTTCAGTCTACCTTGAGTTTTTAATTATATTGAATGAATAAGTTGATGTTTATTCTGTGACTAGACTTGATTTCTGTCTCCGAATGTCCATACATAAGTATCTGGACACTATTAATGTGTGCTACATAGTTGACCACTTGTAACATATGGGCTTCTTCTCTAATGCAGTACATATGGCATATGGAAGTTTCTTTCCACTCCCTCCATCCCACCTTCTTTTCTTGCACCTCACCCTTTCACTAGGAGTGGGATTTTGTAAGTAAAAGTAAAGATTCAGAGGGGTTTTTTTTCCCTTCCAAAATGAAGCATTGGAGTCATGCTTCAAGATGCAGTCAACACTAGTGAGAGAGGTTTATGTTGTACATGTATCACTCTGAAGAATGCTAAGGACCAAAGACATTGTTTCTTGGACCGTTTACATCAGGCTCAATCTGGGGAGCTGGGTGAAAATGAAGATTTCTATAAGCCAAGAGACATATATAAGAAAGTTTATGGAAAGTTAACTATTATTTATAATAGCAAACAAAACAAAAGAAAAGCTAGAAACAACCCAAATGACTGTGAACGAGAGAATGGATGAATAAATCGTGGTGTATTTATGCAATGAAATACTGCATAGCAGTGAAAATAAGTAAAATACAGCTAAATGCATCAACAGGAATGGATCTCAAAAACAAAGTTCAGGCTGGGCCCAGTGGTGCATGCCGGTAATCCTGACACTTTGGGAGGGGGAGGCAGGAGGATTGCTTGAGGTCAAGAATTCAAGACCAGCCTGAGCAAGAGCAAGACACTGTCTCTAGTAAAAGTAGAAAAAATTAGCTGGGCATGATGATGAGTTCCTATAGTCCCAGCTATTTGGGAGGCTGAGGCAGGAGGATCGCTCAAGCCCAGGAGTTTGAGGTTGCAGTGAGCTATGATGATGCCACTGCACTCTAGCCAGGGCGACAGAGGGAGACCCTGTCTCAAAAACAAAAACAAAAAGCAAAAAACAAAATCGAAGTTGAGTAATAAAAGAAAGTTGCTAAAGAATGTAAACAGTATGATACCATTATATGAAGCCCGAAAACAAGCAAGCTAAACAGGGTTTTTTTTTTTTGTTCAGAGATACAATCACATATATGTGGGAAACAGTAAAGAAAAGCGAAGAAGTAATTTGTGTAAAATTCAATAAAGTTCTTACCTCTTTCAGGAAGAGGGGAATCAACTGGGTAGGGGTATACAGAAAAATGTTATATTTCTTAAGCTCAGTGTTGGCACATGAGTGTTCATATTATTATTCTTTAAATCAGGGGTCTCCAACCTTTTTGGCACCAGGGACTGGTGCGTGACCTGGTGGAACCTGAAGTTTTGGAAAAGTCAAGGAATGTTTTATATTCTTTGAGCTTCATATTTTAATGGTGATTGGTGATAGAAAAAACTTTCTGATAAAAGACTGTGTCTATATACCCTCCCAGATATTACTAGCATAAGTAAAGTGTTACACGTGGGTTTTTTCCATCTTTCTACAAGCTCCACAGAAGTATGTGTATCAATTTGCCGGGGCTGCCACAACAAAATACCACAGGTTGGGTGGCTTAAACAATAGAAATGTATCTCCTCACAGTTCTGGAATCTAGAAGTCTGAGATCAAGGTATCAGCAGGGTTGGTTTCTTCTGAGACCTTTCTCCTTGGCTTACAGATGGCCACCCTCTCCCTGTGTCTTCACATGGTCATCTTTGTGCATGCATGTCTGGTGTCTCTCTCTGCCTGTGTCCTAATCTCTTCTTATAAGGACACTAGCCATATTGGATTAGGGCCCATCCTAGTGACCCCATTTTAACTTAATTACCTCTTTAAAAGCCCTATTAGTTGCATTCTGAGGTACTAGGAGTTGGGGTTTCAACATATGAATTTGGGGGGCGGGGGTTGGGGGGACAAAATTCACCCACAACACTATGGAAAATATATTCTATTTTCTTGCTCTGTGCAAGAGCCGAGCATACGGTTCGTGCCTGATTTATATTGTCTGATTAGTAACTCAGGTAAAAGGTTTGGTGAGGAAGAAGCTACAAAGCAATGAGTAACAAGGATTCACCTTTCTCCAGAGTTGACTATGGTTGTCTTGGGTTTATCAGATTGACTAACTGATCAGGTATTTTCAATTCTAAATAACCCAGGCATTAAGAATCCACGAGACATTCACTCCAAAACATTATAAAGCATTAAGCTGCTTGAAGCCTGAACTCTTAACAGTTTGACATTTCCTTTAAAAGCTGTTGGAATCCCTCTCTTCAGGAAGCCCAGTCAGAGGGAGCTTAGTGTTTTACTTATCCAAGTCTTTGCAGCGATGAATTAAACATGTATTGAAAAAGGAGGCATCAAATCTTGCAGCATCTCCATCTCCCATGCTGAGCTGGCACATCCCAAGGGCAAGGCCAATCAGCCTCGTCATAGAATGGCGGAGGCAGCCAGATTTATTGGAGGGGAGGAAAAAAGCAAAGAAAACCCTTTCCTTGGCAAAGAAAGAGCCTTTGATTTCTCAGCTCATCATCCCAGACAGAGCTGCTGAGACCGTTCCTTCAGCTCCCACCAGGGCCAGCCTGACTTCTGGGGCAACTTGCAGCCACGTGGGGACTGGGAATGAGGGAAGGAAACAGGAGGTAGACTCTGCTGTCACAAGATGTAAAAGGACATAAGGCAACCCTGGCCAGACCCTAGTAATAACTATCCGTTCTGCTCACCATCCACTTTTAACTCTGCAGAGCAGATTTCATCTACTACTTCATTTCACCCTCACAACAGCCTTAGGAAATATTAATAGAACATGTAATATTTTCTCCTCATTATAGATAATGAAAAAGAAGCCCAGAGATACGGAGATATGTACAGCTGGTTGGTGGCAGACCTGGCACTAGAATCCAAGGCTCCAGACTCCCAACTCGGGTTCTTTCGACTATGCAAAACAGATGGCTCTCCTTGGGGGTAAGAATGGATTGAACTTTCCTGCTACCTGGGTTTTATATAGGGAGGAGGAAGGGAGGATTTGCACCACTGACTTTTAGAATTGGGAAGTGACCTTAAAACTCATCAGAAGGAGAGTACAAGAATTCAGAGAAAGACCCTGCAGGGCTTCGGAGGTCTCTTTCTTCCCATGAGCCACTTCATAAAACTGCCTCTCTGAGCTTGCAGTGCTCCTGCCTCTTCTGCAACATCCAACTTAAACGGTGGCGCATGAGGCTTCCCTGACCGAGCCCTGCTTATCGCTCCTGCTTCCTTGCTGTCTGGGTTTTCACTATTGTCCCCAAAGGAACAACAGTTCCTGGAACATACCAGGCTGTTTCACCTCTCCCAGCCCTCTAACACCCACGCTTCCACCTCACAGAGCACTTCAGACTCACGATCTTCCATTCTCCTAGCCTGGTAGTCCCTTCCTCGTCTCCCTTCCTTCCCTACCAAGCAGGCCCCCATGGCTGAGCACCCAAACCCCTGCTCAGCCTCCCCCTCCCTTTGCTGGCACCCTATCCTTCTGCCTCGCCCATCCACCCAAGCCCCAGCTGTGGGATTGCACACTACCTTGTCTGCCCCTACGTTTGAACAGCTGAGCCCGGCTGCACACAAATCCCACCACCACGGATGGAGGCTGTTGCCCCTACAAATTTCCACTCTCCAACTTCAGCTGGGCTCATAGCCCCATTCATTAGTCCTGTCACCTGTCTTTGGTCCAGTCTCTCTCACAATCCCCTTAAGGACTTTTCCAAATTTTTTACTTCTCTCCTCAAGCTCCTTACTTGACCCTGCTTCCCTCACTCTCGGCAGAAAACTTTGCCTCTTCTCTCATTGAGAAAATGGAGGCCATCAGGATGGAGCTAACTTCCCACTCCCACCAACTATAATCTCATCTCTACCCACATCCCTCCTCTCATCTCCTCTAATTTCAGAAGGTGAGGTGCCCTCTTTCTGTTTAAGGCCAACACCTTTAGCTGGGCCTTGTCCTATGGCCTCTTGCTCCCTCCAGACCCTTGCTCAGATAGCCTTACTCTTCCTTATGTCCTCTCTCTCTCCTCTCTCATAACCTCTCTCCTTCTCTCTCACTCTCTCCCTCTCTCTCCCTCTTTCTCTCTCCCTTTCTCTCTCTCCCTCCCCCCTTATAATTTCTCTCCCCCTCTCTGTCTCTCTCTCTCTTAACTGGGTTCTTCCTCTCAGCCTAAAAATTCAAGCCTTTCTTATAAAAACAACAACAACAACAACAACAACAACCAACCAAGAAATACTGCAAAGCAAAAACAAAGCAAAACCTCTTTGGGATCTCGGTCCCCTCTAGCTAATGTTCAGTCTCTTCTTCTCTTCATCTTCTCTAGTGTTCTCAGAAGAGTATTCTACATTGGCTGGCTCTGCAGTCTCACTTTACATTCACATCTCAACCAACTGCAGTCTGCCTTCTGCCTCTCGCCTACCACTCTGCTAAATATCCTCATTAAAATCACCAGTTACCTACTAATTCCCAAACTGGTGGGCACTACTCAGCCCTTATCAGAGCTCTCTGTGGTTCTTGACACTTCTGATCACTTTCTCTTTAAAGAAAAAAAACCAGGATCTCCTGGTGTCCATGGCCCCCTGTTCTCTTGGTAGTACCTTATGTCCATCCCTCTGTATGTGTGTGGGCTCCTCTTCCTCTACTTACCCCTTCGCTGTTAGTATTCCCCCATGGTGTCCTTAGTCCACTGCTTTTATCATGTGTTAGTTTCTTCCTGAGTGATCTCATGCTGGTAACTCCTCTTTCGGTTGGAAATAAAAACACCCTCCCTCAAATTATCCTCAAATGGCTGGGCTTTAATGGGAGGCTACACTGACTGAGATGGGAATGTTATCAGGTAGCGAAGTGGTTTCAAGAACGGGACAGTCCTTCTGTCCTTTTCTTGGGCCACGTGCTCACTTTCTTTGTCTCTCTCTTTGTATTTTTTCCTCCAATGTCTTCTCCATTCTTCTCTTTCTACTACCCAACATCCTCTGCTTACCCGTTGTTTCCATCTCATTCTTATTTCAGTGTCAAATGGCCTTAGCTTGTCATGTCCCAATTTTTAACAATCTTCTAGCTTTGACTCCTAGTGTTAAGTCGCCTAGAGTCTCTGTAGTTCTTAGTTCGAAATCCTAAGAGACGGATTCTAAGTAGCCCAGCTCATCTTTTTCACCAGATCTGGGTCATCAGGCTCTGGTCAGTCTACAGATTGGCTGCCCTTGGGTCAGGGGCCTACTAGATTCCATTGGCTGCAGCCAAGGCAGGTGGGGCGGCGGGGGGGAGGTAGGATGGATCATGTAGAACAAACTGTGGCCACTTGGGCAGTAGTCAGCGGATACAGCAAGTTCCATTAGAAATGGTGTGATCATGACAGGCTATGACTAATATCCCCAGCATCATCTCAAATCTAAATCTCTAGCACAGATCCTCCCCAGAGCTTTAAACTATTCAAAATGCCTACTAGGTATCTCCTCTTGTATGCTCCATAAGCACCGTCAACTCAACATGCCCAGGAAGGGAATTCTCCATTTTCCACTAAACTACTACTGCCTCCTGAATTCTCTATCGCAGCTGATGGCACCGCTATTCCTATTACTATTTTTATTACTGCTATTATTATTACTATCTACACAACTACCCAGGCTAAAGATCTGGGTGTCATTGTCGATGTCTCCTTCACACATTTCCATATCCAGTCAATCCCAAAGCTCTGCCGAATTTTGCCTTAATTCAGTGCTCTCCTTTCCATACTCACTGCTCCAGCTTAAGCCACCATCATCTTTCACTTGGATGCAGCAGCAGCCTCCCGACTGGATTCCCCTTTTCTGGTCACGTCTCTCTATAACCCATCTCCCACATTGCCGAGAGAGTGATTTGTATTTCTAAAACCATACGTGACCATTCCTCACCCCTGTTTTAGATCTTGCAATGACCCTCTGTTGTCTACTGAATAAAGATTTAGCTCTTAAAATACCATCCAAGGCCCTGCTTTTCCTTCCGCTCCAGCTCATCAGCTCCCACAACTTGCCTTTCATTTTACATCTCAGCATCGCCACATTGCTTGTTCCCTTCACACAGCATGATGCTTGTCACCTCTACGCTTTTGCTTATGCTGAACCCCATAATTCAGATTCTGCTCAGGTATAACTTCCTCCAGCAAACTTTCCCTGTCCTCTCTTGTTTCCAATCTGAATAAGGCAGTCCTGTAGGTTCTCATGACATCCTGGTCTGCTGTCTTCCATTGCATATCTTTCCTCATAAATTTTTGAACTCTCTAGAAGGAAGAGCCTGTGTCTTATTCATCTATGTATTTCTTTCTTTTTTTAAATTTTTTTTATTTCAGCATATTACAGGGGTACAAATGTTTAGGTTACGTATATTGCATATCTATATAGTATTTCTAACACCTAGCATAGGTCCTGGCACACAGTGAGGGTGTAATTTTGTTGAATGCGTGAAAGAAGGAGGGAGAAAGGAAGCTGAGGCAATAATAGGCAGGCCAGTGACATGAAGAGGAAGGGAAGATAGTGAAGATGGGAGGGAGAGAGAGACAGAGAGAGAGAGAGAGAGAGAGAGAGAAAGAGCGCATGCACGCATGCCACGCTGGGTTGAAATCAACTTTACTCTGATCTAACTCAGAGAAACTAGGCAGGGGGCTGGGACCTGGCGCATTCCCCTTTCCCCTCTCCTGGAATCACAAAATCTGGCAGAGCTGTGTTAAGGGCTGGGCACAAGAAGCCCAGGAGATAGCTGGAAATGCAGGCTAAAGGATTGTCAGCTGGGTCGCTGCTGACAGCTGTAGCAAAAGGGCAGCAGACTGTAAGAGGATGAGGTCCTGCTAGGCTGCTGGAACCAGAGATGGGAGAACCATCAGTTATTAATAACCGTAACTGCGCTGTGGGGGCCCGGATATGTGACTGCCTTCAGTTGGCTAAGATTCCACTTTTGAAACAAGCCATTGCTTCACGCATCTGTGGATTATGGTGAAGTTCCCAGAATGAAGCCAGAGTCCTATCAACCTATCCCAGGGTCCTTGTCTTTTAAACCACATAGAGAAAAAACAAATGGCAACGGCTTTGAAATGAGGGGCTGAAAGGCTAGAAATTAGAACAGTGTGGCTTGGTCTCAAGGAAGCCCAATCCTAGTAGAAGCAGAAAGAATACCCTTCCCCCTGCACAGACTGTTTCTCGATTTTCCTGTCACCCCCAAAGCACTCCCAAGCCAGGCTTGCCCATTTCTGTCAAGGTGTCAACAGCCTTTCAGCCACCAGACTCTTCCTCAGTAATTATCATTAATTAGTCAAGACTTGCTCTTTCTTCCTGCAAAATTTCTCTCTTTCCTTCCCAGTTACGTTCCTGTCACCTCCCACGCTGGCTAACATAGTTGCCTCCTAAAGCCCTAAGTCTTTAGTGGCACCATGATGTCAAAACAAATCAAGTCCACACTGCTGATCCCGAGCCCTCTTTCCAATTGTTTCTTACCATCCCCAGCATGAACCTTTTATTCTTGCCTATCTGGAAACTCACCATTCTTTAAATTTCCTTCCTGCTGTCCTACATCTGGGCTTGACTTCCACCTAGAATGCTCTTGACCAATCTCTCTTCTCAGCACACTGCAGTGGTAAGTACTAGTGAGTCCATATTCAGAGTCAAGGCCCTTGCATTTACAATCAGTGCGATCTTAGGCAAGTCATGTTGCCCTCCTAAGCTTCAGTTTCTTCATCAGTAAATAGGGATAAACCCAATACCGGGGTATTGGGAGAAGAATAAAATTGTGAAAAATATATTATTCAGTGTTCATTATTGCAAACAACAAAAACCAACTTGAGTTGTGTTCAGAGAGGAATTTATGGAAAGGGTAGCAGACTGCTCACAGAATCAACTGAAAGACTGGCTATCCAGTTCGGAGACTGGCCAGGGACTAGGGGAGGTTGGACAGGGTGACCTCAACTAGCCCCCACCTCAGGGTCAGTCTAGGTCAAATGCCAGTGCTGATGCTACCATGTCACTGGCACATCCCTGGACTCCTGACTCCCTTCTGTCTTTCTTTTACTCCTTTAACATTCAAAGTCCTGGGAAGGAACATCAGCCTGGCCAAGCATATGGCATGCGCCTGTGCTCTAGAAGCCAGGAAGCTAGAAGGGGGACTATCTGCCTCCTCTGCTTCTAGTATACATACATAGACTGGCTCCTGGCATATGTTTAAGTGCTCAGAAAATGGTAGCTTTCATATTAAATCTCCACCATTCTTCAAGTTTCAACTCAATAACAATAATAATACACCCCGCAGTTTTCAACACCCTTAAATGATTGTCTCACTTGATCCTCCCAAGCACTTTGTTAGGTAGAATATGTGGTCAGCTGGGGCAAAGCTTATTTCCCCTAGGATACATAGCTAGTAAGTGACAGACTGAAACCCAGGTCTTCTGTCTCTAAATACTATTAAGAGTAAAATTTATGTAGTGATTACTATGTGCTGAACATTGTTCTAAGAGTTGCATGTGCATTAACTCATCTTAATATCACCCTATGAGACAGGTATTATGATGTAGCTCCATTTTACAGATGGAGAAACTGAGGAACAGAGAGGTTTAGTAACTTGCCAAGGTCACGTAGCTAATAAGAAGTACCATATTTGAACCCAGACGATTTAGCCTCAGAGTCTATCCTCTTAACTGCAATACCTAGGCAGTCTGGTTTTCAGAGTCTAAGCTCTTACCTGCTACACCATATTGCACTGTGAGTCTTGGATGCTTTTTTTAGTACAGACTAATATTTCTCCTGCTTCACTAACCAGTCCAATCACCCCAGCTAGAAGCGATGCCACACACCTAGTTCATCTCTAACCTCAAGGCAGATATGTACCCATTATAAGACATTAAGTTCCTTGAGGGCAGGGTGCTATATCCCTTGTAGTGCCTTAGTAATTGTTGGGTGAGTGAATGAAGGAAGGAAAAAGACAAACAAATTCAACTATGAAGAAATGAACTTTGGGCCTGGGGTGAGTGTGGGAGGAGAAGCACAACTCTGGTCAAGCTCCATGTTCAAGGCCCAGATGACTCAGGCTTGATCAAGGGATGTGTCTGAGGTTACCCCAGGCATCCCAACGCTGAACTGTAGCCCAAGGTTTACTTATGAATGGGCCCTGTCTCAGTTTGCTGGGCTGCCATAACAAAATAGCACAGACTGGCTGGCTTAAACAACAGATGTTTATTTTCTTGTAGTTCTGGAGGGTAAATGTCCAAGATTGTGGTCCTGGCAGGGTTGGTTTCCTCTGATGCCTCTCTACTTGGTTTGTGAATGGCCACCCTTTTGTTGCCTCTTCACATAGTCATCTCTCTGTGCCTGCATGCTCCTGCTGTCTCTCCTGTGGCCAAATTTCCTCCTTATAAGAGACAATAGTCAGATTGGATTAGGGCTCACACTAATGGCCTCATTTTTATTTAATTATCTCTTTAAAGGCCCTATCTCCATATACGGTCACATTCTGAAGTACTGGGGATTAGGCCTTCAACATATGAATTTTGGGGGCACGCAATTCAGCCCATCACAGACTCCAACTTTCATCTTCCCTTTTACTTTCTCCTAACATGGGTAGGAGGGAAATGGGCGTGGAGTGAAGCAGGCTTGGTCTCCCTGGGTAAGTGAACAAGGCCCTGTGTAACTCCATGCATTTGCCTCAACCCAGAGTGGGTAGAGAGTATCCTTCGAGACTGGACTTAAGGTTAAACAGGACAACGCTGGCACTTTGTGCTTCCCTTCCAGATATACACAAAATGATAGTTGTGCCATCTGGCTTTTAATATTCCACATGGGTGCTGTCTATTTAGTTAATAAAAGAAAACCCTAATCACTGTCCTTTGCTAAGTGAGCTGTTAAAACATCTGTTTGAACCCCTCCCCCCCAAGTAATTAAATAAGCACAATGTCCTTTGGGTGTGAGGCAGGGAAGTCATGGTTGCACTCCCCAAGCTCTCCAGCTGTACAATTCCCGATGTCCCAGAGTCCCAGTTCCTTTAGCAACTGTTTCCTCAGTGCCTACTACTGACCAGGCCAGGGGCAAGGAAGGAAAACAGAGACGAGGCATAGTTCTTGCCCTCAAGGAGCGTACAGTCTACTGGCACAGAAAGATGAGCAGTCAGGCTCAGCAGGACCAGTGCTATGGCAGAGGGAGCTATGCAAGCAGAGGACAGCCATCTCAGCTGGCCTTGGGGGCTAGAGCAGGCTTCCCGGAGGAGGAGAAGATGCAAGAGCTCAGTCCAGAAGAAGAAGCAGAAGTTAGTGAGTCAAAGAAAGGACAGGCTGGGCTAAGGAAGTGACTAGATGCTGCAAGTAGGGAGATTGCGTTGCACAAATCGAGGGGGTGCCATTTGCACTGTGGTCTATGATGCAAACAGTGTCCCCTGGAGGTATGCTACTCAGTGACCCAAAGGAGTTAGCCTCCCAATTTTCCAGAAAACCTTTGAAAAATTAGGCTGAGAATGTGGGCAAGGTCATATGCTAAAGTCAAAGAAGAGGTCTTTAGGAGGGGGCTGTGGCAGGAAGGATGCGGGTGGGAATGGGCATGTAAGTTCCTGCAAAGTTCAAGTCTGAGCCCTCCACCGAAAGCATGTCAAAATGCCACCAGGACCTGGAAACAGTGCTAGGACCTGGCTAGAGAAAAGAGAGGCTATCAGGAAGTAAAGCTGGAGAATTCTAGAACCTCAGACCCAGGAATACTAATAGACCTGGCTCATGCCTATTAAAAACCAAGCAAGAAATTCACACTTAGTCTCATATTTTACAATCTGCAATTGCTCATTTTCATCAACTCACTTTCAGTAAGAGCTAGCCCTGGGCAAGACTGCAAAATAAATTCATACTGCACTGCGTAGTCTACATAAAGTTTTGTTATTCATGTTTTTTTTTTTTCGTCTGAGCCTCATAACAACTCTGTGAGGCAGATGGAACAGGGATTGCCATTCCACCCAACAGATGAAGAAACCAAGGCTCAGAAAGTTGTTACCCCAAATCAGAGAGCCCTTACGTGGAGCAGCCAAGCTAGAATTCAGGCCCTTGGAGACCTGGCCCATGCCCTTCCCCACTATATCACGGAGAAAGGCTCGCCTTTAACAGCCTTCCCCCTGGCTCACTCGCCCATGATTCCTCCCTGCCTTAGTGCACCACGCTCCTTATATCCACCCAACGGAACCTCCTGATTTGCCTCCCCCTTCCAGATCTACCTGATCTAGGCCACAGCCCACTCTCCACACTTAGCTTTTCTCTTATCTTAAGAATGTGTTCATGCAGTAGAATTTTTATTTTTTTAATTTTTCATAGACACAGGGTCTTGCTCTGTCACCCAGGCTGGAGTGCAGTGGCACGATGATCATAGCTCACTGTCACCTTGACCTCCCGGGTTCACATGATCCTCCTGCCTCAGCCTCCCAAGTAGCTGGGACTATAGTTGAGCAACGCCACGCCCAGAACTAACTGATCAGCACTCATGTGCACACATGGAAGTAAAACCTGACGGTAATCAAGCAGGTGGGAGGGGGGAGGAAGGGATGGGTGAAACAATACCTAATGTGTACAGTGTATAGTATCTGGGTGATGGGCACACTTAAAACTTTAAACTGTACAAAAGTAGTTCCATAGTCAAAACATTTGTACCTCTGTGATATTCTGAAATTTAAAAAAATGTCGTAGAGCCCAGGTTGATCTCAAACTCCTGGCCTCAAGCAATACTCCCAACTCTGGCTCCCAAAATGCTGGGATTATAGGCATGAACCACCATGCCCAGACAAGGAACTCTTGCTAAGGTTCTATTCCATGTGTGGAGTTGGGGGTCGAGGGGGGAGAACCCATCTACTAACCTCATTTACTAATTCTTGCTGGGAAGTTTGGGAAATCGTTACTACTTTAAGTTCTCAATGTCTTAATCCAAAGGATAGACTCCAGTGTGGGAATTTTAGCATTTTTAACTACTTTGAAGTACACTGAGATCATACCATGTAAGTGCCCGCACTCTCCCATCACCAACACACACACACACATGCTTGGGATGAGCTCTACCGGTGTGCACTAACAAGCTACTCATCTAGTCCTTTGTGTGTAGGTTAGACAAGCACCTTCTTTCCTCTGAATACCCAGAGAACACATGTCCTTGACTCACTGCCGAAGGCTGGCACCAAGAGGAAGGATTCCCAGGGACAGCCAGCTTTTAGTGAGCTAACAGCACACTGCTGCCTGGTCTGGGGCACACCTCCCCCCACGGTAGCAACCCCCTTCCCTTCACTCATCCCTGGGGTGGCCAGAGCTTCCCTCTGCTTCCCCCTGAGATGCTC
>RJWJ010027003.1:0-22566 GCA_004363605.1 Indri indri
GGGAGAAGATTTTGTCATTTGGTATAATAAATTCTGTGCATTCTTTCAAAAGGCTTGCAAAATCTTTATCTGCCCCTTAGAACACAAGATTTTTAAAGGTCAATTTCTCTCCTGTCTCTTATTGTGAGAAATATGGTTTAGAGATCATCTGAAGGGTGACCAAATTCTGCGGCTTTATGTGAAATCTCCATTCCAGCAATAGGAGACAGGGAGGAGGAGGGAGGACAGAGAGCTTTGTTCTCAGTTTTCCTGAGATTCCTTCTAGGTTGCGTCTCTCGATTATCTACTGCAACCCATGATTGTTTTTTACGGGGCCAAGAGCACTGAAAGAGATTATCATACCTTGAAGCTGCTTAAAGATCCTTTAGCAAAAGAAGTCTGGTTGTTTAAATTCCAGTGGAGTTTTTATTCTGGTTTCTTTTTAAATATGGGTTCCAATCTAATCCTAGCTCTCCCACTGATCCCCGTGTGACTCTGGGCAAATCATTTCAGCTCACTGAGACTTGGTTTCCCTGCATGTAAATGTCTGCCTTGCAAGTTTGTTGTGCGGGCTAGAGATGGCGTACACAGAGTGCCCAGCACAGTGCCTGGCACTTGGGGAGAATCTAAATGATGGCTTTTGTTTTCCTTTATAAACATCTGAATTCTTTTCATTTGGGCAATGAGCATGTAACAGTCTGGAATACAGATTTTAATAAAGAAGATGAAAAAGGTAAAAGCACATTGTTATACGGTGAAATACATCATGACCTCATAACCTTAAGTGAATAAAATTTTATAGAGGGCATAATTCCAGTTTTAAAAATAATTATTTATATATGAATATATCCTTTATAATACACATCATGCTTCTGTGCTTGCGGGTGGAAAGGAGCAGGACAGACAACCGACATTTGCAGGTGAGGAACTGTCTGAGGGAAAGTGACTAACTCACTCAAGATCACACCGTCAGCAAACGGGGGAGCCAGGAGTTGAATTCAGACAATCTGGGTACAGTTTCTGTCTCACCGTGCTATCTTGCCTCTCAGGCATTTAAAATACACCTGTAATCCTCACAGCAACCCCACGAGGTAGCATTCTTATTCTCATTTATAGTCATTTAGTGTCTTTGGGATACAGCTTCACTATCCTGGAAACGGACATGAAACGGACATCCCCATGAGAGGATCGGTGAGCATAAAGCGAGGAGATGCACGTGACTACACTTCATCAAGGGCTGCGCAGCGCGTGCTGCAGGGACGGGGCACACGGAGGGCTTCACCCTGAGTGGGTGAGTCAGGGCCCCAGCGCCTGCTGCCCGCTGGGCGCTCGCCCCACCCAGGGCGCGGGGTGAAGTCTGGAGGCATGGCGGGTGGATCGGGCAGTATCAGGAGGCTGGCAGTCCCCGAGTCACCTTCGGGATCTGCTTTCTGCTTTTAAATCTAGGCAGCAATCATACACGGAAACAAAAATAAAACAACAAAGCAATAAAGCTACTCCCAACTCCGTCACACTGTGTAGCTTTTTTTTTTTTTTTTCTGGTCTCACAGTTTAAAAACACTGCCGCACCATTCTTAATGAACTTTGAAATTCAAGTTTAATTTAAAAAGGGTTGCTTTAAGCCTAGCAAATTGGGAAAGAAGAGAAACCAGGGGTTCTCAGATAACTTGAGGGGCCACAGTGTTCTACAATGGTGCCATGTGTCTAAGGTCTGGGCACAGTGGAAAGCTCTAACGTGGCCAGACCTCACAGAGGCTGGCAGTTTCTGCCGCCGGCCAGCCGCGTGACCTGGACAAAATTGCTCAATCTCCATTTCCTCATCCTAAGGGAATACTAAGGGGATGATAATACCACATAGCTCACAGTGTGGTTGGGTGGATGCACAACTGCTTTGCAAACTACAAAATGACATCCAAGTTATCACCAAACGCTGGTTGGCTTTGTGGCACTGCCACGGCCCATGTGGATGTGAGTAAGTGCTCACACTAATGTCTAGCAGGAGGAGGAGTCACCAGGAGAAGGTGAAGTGCTCTAGGTTCACAGGGCTATGTGGACTGGCTCAAGGGTCTGGGGTCCTAGGCCAGGCCGTGTAAAGACTTTCTGTGTGACTATGCCACATCTCATGTCATCCCCCATCCCTGGGCTCCAGTTCTGCTGTCTGTAAACACAGGTGAGGGAGCTGGAGTTCTCAGACGTCCCTCTCTGTCATGTTACTTGACATCAAGCTCTGCTGAGTCCATCTCCAAGCCCCTGAGTCACATCAGCCAAGAACCACCACTCGGCGAAACTCTCACCCTGTTTCCTTCCAGCCTGAACTATTTTTCTGGAATTATGCTGCATCCCCTCTCATGGCTAAAGTAGAGGCACTTATTGAATTCTACCCTCATTCGATGTAGACGTCTGGATGACATTTTTTTCCAAATGGCTGTGAGCTTCCTGAGGGAGAAAGACTGGGCCATGCTCACTGGTCTTTATGTCCCTTTATGCGGTGCCTTGTAGACAGCAGGAGCCCAACAAATGTGTGCTTGCCTGAACTGGAAATAGCTCGGTGCTCAGTATGGCTCACTCCTGCACGCCTTGCACAGTCTGCTGTGTTTCTCCCTCCACTACAACTGTGCCTGTTGGCCAAGGCCCAGAGCAATAGAGGCCAATGAGGATAAGTCTTGTCCCCTTTGGCACCTGGGGACAGTCCACCCCCTATGGCAAAGCAGGGTCCTCCGAACCTTCCCCTTGGCTCTCCCAGTGGGTGGACAGCCCACCGAACTGAGAGGGTTATGAGATGAGATGTTTCCTCATTTCGCAGTTGAGAACCAAGGATAAAGACCCTGAACACTCTGGCCTCCCCAGCTGGTTTTATTTCCAATCATGACGGCCCATGGGAAGTCCTCCCGGCTGGACTGGAAGCTCCGCAGGACCCATATCACAATTCCCAGCAGGGCACCCAGACATACTATTGGTGGAAAGAATGGACGCTCCTTTATGACAGCAATTATCCCACTGCATTGCAATTACCTGCTGTTTCTCTCTCCCTCTAGATTGTGAATTTTCAAGGGTGGGAACTGTGTTATTTATCTCTGAAGCCCCAGGACAGGGCCCGATGCAGCGTAGACACTCTCAACATTTGTCAAGTGAGTGAATGAACTACGTACAAACTTGTTTCAGTCCACAACATGCTGCAACATGCAAGGGAAATATTCCCCTGTAATTGGGAATTTTCTGGTTGTTCTTTTCTACTTCCTGCTGGCTCATCTGTCAGAGCAGGTGGACGAGGCTCCATTCCCCTGGGGTCTGGATCAGCCTCATTTCCTATGACAAGAAGCTCTTTCTCCCACCAAGCTGTGGGGCTTTGGGCCTCGCGCAAACACTGGTGAGTCCAGGTGCTGGGAGGCTGTCTCTGAAGTATGGTAAACAGAGGGCACACTTGTATGATGTTTCCATGTGAGAGAATAAAGGAACCTTGGTCTATTACCTATTCTTGTATGTCTGTTGGGGTGGGGGAGAGGTACCCTCTCCCCACATTTCCCAAAGACATTCAGTTCTTTTGCTGCCCAGATGTTCAACAGCTGTTTGAAGGCTGTGGTGAAGACTCTGGACTTTACAGAAGGGAATGACTTCGTGGTGTGGCTCCTCCCCTTCTCTTCCGTTACATGAGTGTTACTGTTAGTCATTAGAATTGTGCCTACACAGGCAAAGCAAAGGGGAATGCTGAGGAAATCATGCAGGTAATCTAGGCTGGCTTCTCTTTCCTATGAAGAGCAAATATACACACACTTTATCTTGCCTGAAGACAGGGATGCCTGATACGCTTCCCTGCCTTGCCCGCCTTTGCCCACGATGCCGTCTCTGAATGGAAACCCCTTTCCTTTCCAGGAAACTCCTATCTATGCAAGTGTCACTTTCTTGATGAATGTTTTCCTGCTCCCACAACAACCAATATATCACTCTACAACGGCATTTATCACAGTCCATTAGCACTTAACTTTGGATCTTTCTCTCTCATTTGAGTTCCTGGAGTACAGGGACAGGACTTACTCATCTCTATGTCTGGATAGCGCCTGATTCCAAAATAAGAACTCTGGATATTTATGGAGAACAAAAATTAAGGAACTCCACACTAAGGGAAATTTCAATCTCCAAGATGTTGGACAAAGAACATGGACCTACTGTCTCTGCCTAGTTCCCGTGGCCAAGCCCCCCAGAGCCTGTTGACAATTACTCCCCTGGGCCCAGGCCTGGTGCATCAGGCCCCCTCACCTCCTGGGCTTAGGCAGCAGGTAGAAGGCCTAAAAGCCGGCTCAAAGGCCCAAAATAGCCATTTCTAGGCTACTGGGGCCAGCTGAAGGCAAATGAATCACAGTAATCACAATACCACACACTTGGCCTTTTAATTCTTACGGTGCTTGGAGATTTTAGAATCCCTTTAAGCAGAAAATTACCAAAGGTTGAGATGCTGCATTTCTGCCCTATTGATTTCCTACTCTGTGCAATATACTAGAAAGTCCTTTGTATAAGCAGAAGGGAGCCACGTAAATGTGTTTGGATGAGGCCAGTGTTAGGCCACCATTAGAAAGAAAGGGTTAACTGTTCTGATTGTTTTTCACATCTCTATCCTTTTATTCTCCTAATAACCTCCTCTGGTAGAATCAGGAGGGATCAATCTATCTTTCAGGGGGGAAAGTAGAGGACATTACGGTTGTATTTATCCAAGTTTGTACAACAGAAAAGTGAAGGCTAAGACTACGACTAATATTAGGACTGAAATGGTCCCTATGGTCCAATGGCCTCATTTTATAAATAGGGAATGTGAGACCCAGAGACACCAAGCAGCTTGCCGAAGGATGCACAGGGAGTCAAAGTCAGAGTTGGATTAGAACCCAGCCCTCTTTCCTCTCAGCCAATGAATGTTCCACAAGACTAGCCCCTTCTTTCTTGGGCTTTGACTGTCTAATACTTGAAAAAAATTCAAAGCAAGGACAAATCTATTACAATGGTGTCCCCAGGTATGCTTGGCGATGGATACCACCAGACTCAGAGGAGACGAGACCTTGACCAAAGGTACGCATTCCTCTGCAGTTCCCGTGATGCAGAACTAGATGGCTCTTCCTATCCACCTCCCGCCAGGGGGACGCATAACTGGGCCAGGCAACTCATTCCATTGTTGCATTGTTTGAAAATCCTTTCTTCCACATGCCTTCTCCTCTACACTGGCTGCTGCATGGCAATTGATTTCATTTACGGTTCATTTTAATTGATTCATTGGAACAACTAGCGATATGCACTCATTCCTTAGGCCAGGTGTGCCGTTTCTGCTTGTCCTGGGGCCCTCCCCCCTGACTGGACAACTCGTGTGCTGGTGGCCTGCTGACTCAGTGATGCCCACCCTCCACTCTGTGCCTCCCGCCCCCCGGAGTACTGGGGCCCATGGGTGCCAGGGTCCTACCTCCATCGTTGTCTTTGCTGTCGCCACAGGCAGTTTCCATGGAAGTGTCACAGCCCGCTCCTCTCCAGCCCAGCTGGCAGACGCAGTGCCACCCATTCAGGTCCAAGGTACATCTGCCATTACCATTGCACAACCCAGGGCAACCCTCTGCAAGACAAAGTACACAGAGTCGAGGTCTGATCTCCCTGAGCCAACTGCCATCACACACACTCTACCTGCTGACTTTCAGAATGCTTTCACATCCATCAGCATGTTGATGCCACAGCAGCCCAGGGAGGCAGGTGCCATTAGGAATTGCTGCTTTGCAGAGAAGGCAACTGAGGCTCGGAGTGGTAAAAGGACTTACCAAAATGGCACAGTCAGAAGTGGCAGGGATAGGCCTGAAACCCACACCTCCTGCATCTAAAACCCCCTCTTTCAATCGGGATTCCAGAGCTGGAGTCAGTGGACGTGGGCCTGGCAGAATCCGACCAATAGAGCTTTTGCCTGATCCTTGTTCTTTATTCATCCTCGTGTGTTTCTCCTGTCTCTGGCAGCCGTTTGGAACAAAGGAAACACCTCTCTGTTTACTCCTCATGTCCTCTGCACTTCTGGGTGTCACTCTAAAGGGCTATACTTTTTCCAACTCTTGTTACCAGGTCAATTTTATTGGGCCTTAGGCATGGCATTTATTTTGTCTTATTTTCTCCTGAACAACTGTCTTTGCTTGGAGGAAGAGGGCTTGAGTCTTTTTCTCACCATCTTGTCTGGAGCTACATTTAAGAAGAGGACTCTGCACCCAGAGGAGCCCCAGTGACTGTCCCAAAAGAGACTCACTAGGGCTGTCTGCCAGTGCAAGGCAGGTGCGTGCAGCCTGCGCTGCTGCCATTACTTTCGTCTGCACGCCGATCTGCCTGTCATTTGCTAAGCACTTCTCTGAGCTAGCGCTGGAGGTACGGAAATGAATAAGACCTATTCTTATTCTTGAGGAGCACACAGCCTATCAAAGGAGACAAATTCGTGTAAGCGAAACATTTCACTGCTAGGTGCCCTGAAGGAAACGTACAAAATATGGTCAGAACTTAACACAGGAGTGGCCATCCAAGAGGGCTGTGGATAGTCTAATCAAGAAGCATCAGACTCTGCGTTGGTTATGCTTTGACCACATGATAAGGTGGGGAGTTTTTATTGCTATTAAAGTAGATACAGGGTTTTTATTACCACCCTTTCAAGCCCCTCTGAATTTGTGGCTCAGAAATCTATGTCTGAGAATATGTTAAGTTACATGGTTCACTTCAGCTTCTATTTTGCCGCTTGGTTTTCATTCAAGCCCTTACTTTAATAAACCTGCCAACCCCCTTCTCAGAGGGGCTATCAAAGATCACCTGTCCTGTCATGTCTTCTGTCTTCTGTTTGCCCCTGCTCAGTCTCAGGGAAAGGTATGATGTGAAAGCACTCTATTAGCTATAGAGCTTAATTTGTTTTATTATCATGAGCAGCAAATTGCTCCGAATATGGCTACGAACTGAATTTTCTGCCATGAAATAATGGGAAATTGACCCATTATTCTTAACTGGGACAACGAATGTGAAAGTGGCTGTCTAGTACAAGACCTGGCCCACGGTGGGCACTCACTAAATGGCTGATCAATCAGAATCTAAGACTTTAGTGCTTCAGGGACTTTTGATAGTTGACTGTCATTCCAAAGTGAAAGAAAAGAACATGTTTATTTACACTTGAGATGTTCAACACAGCAATCAATCAATCAATCTGGCCATTGCGTTTTGCATTCAAAGGAAGAAACATTTATCAAGTGTGTACTCCAAGCCTAGGAGGGACTCCTTGAGAAGTTTGGAAGCATATGTAGACTATGTGGTCTCTGCACAGCAGAAGCCTGTTGGGAAAGATGGGAAGACACCAGCATGTCCACCCCCAAAAGTGACTGAGAAAGAAGTGGGTTCCAGGAACAGTGCTGTGACATGCAGGTGACTACCTACGCATTCTAACTCGGTAGCCAAGATCGGCCACCCCTAGCGATCTAAGCAGTCATAGCCTCCTCCTTTCCCCAATTAGTCTTATTTCAATTTTTGTCCACATGGCTGGGCACAGTGGCCCACGCCTGTAATCTCAGCATTTTGGGAGGCTGAGGCAGGAGGATCGCTTGAGGCCAGGGTTTAAAACCAGCCCCCCAGGCAACATAGGGAGACTCCTGTCTCTACAAAAAAAAAAATTTCAATTTTTGTCCAAAGGCTGGGACTTATTTTTAATTAAGCCTCATTTGTAGCTGGAATTAGTCTTGGAGGAAGTAGGTTCCAGTCTTTAAGAATGGTAATAAACTGCTTTCTTTTGCTCTAAGATGTAGCCTCTTATAAGATGCAAAGAATATCTCTTGCTAAGACTGCAGGCTTGAGAGCCATACAAAAGGTTGGCTGTGCCAGTCAGTGGCTGTGTGACTCAGGCTCATTGTTTCATTTCTTTGAGACTCAGTCTTTTTACTTATAAAATGGGGGTATTGGAAGGATTAAATAAGATTATGTATGTCTGATACACAAAGCCTGGCATACAGCTCAAACACGATATCTGAATCTTCTGGACTCACCTTCACCTTCTCTCTATTTTAGGCAGAGGGCATATAATATTCTAAGTTGTACCCATAACCGCAGGTAAGGCTCACAGAAAGGCGAAATAGGAAATGGAGGCAGTTATCTAGGTCAGAGTGAGCAGACTTGCTCTGCAAAGGTCCAGAGGGTTCAGGCTTGTGAGCCACATGGTCTCTGTTGCAATTACTCAACTCTGCCTTGTGGCCTGAAAGCAGCCACATGCAATCTGTAAGTGAATGCGCACGGCTGTGTTCCAATAAACTTGATTTACAAAACTAGGTGATGGGCCAGATTTGGTCTGTGGGCTATAGTTTGCCAAACCCTGGTTTAGATGCTTCAGGACAGTGATGACAATGACAATTGCCATATACTGAAGGCCTACTATGGCTGGCTACTCCGTTAGGCACTTTACAGAGATCATTTCTAAAATAAGTAACTTGTTAAAATTTTCAGATCCTGATTTTCTAGGGTAGTTCCAATCTCACACCACATAGTTCTAAATTTTTTAATAAAAACTGTGTGTTATAACAGAGCAAGGACTTTGGAGTTGGACAAATTTCAGTTCAAATCCCAGCATCATCATTTTACTTATAACCTCATGTGATGACTGGCAAATTATTTAACTCTAAGCTTCAGTTTTCTCATCTGTAAAATGGAGACAATACCTAATTCAAAGAGGTGTTGAGCAGATTAAATGAGATAATGTATACAAACCATTTCTTACAGTGGGTAACGTAAGTCGCATTTAATAAATGGTAGCTGTTATTATTATTATTGTTGGATTTATTTGTTTTAACTTTGTATAACTTCACTAAGAAATTCACAAACAAGAAAACCCTTTGCCTGTCCGAATTGCTTCAATGTTTGGGTGAAAAGCTATGGTCCTCAAAAATACAATCTTGCCAAAGAGGGTTAAGACAAGCCCAGTATTTGTCTTCGGGGTTACGGGGTCCACATGCAGTGTGGTGGGAGGTGGCTTGATGGGTTCAGGGCTGTGAGTCCTCGTGCATGCCACCATCTCATGCTTTCCTAGCATACTGTCCTTCTCTCGATAGCCATTGTCCCAAGTATACTTAAATGACCAATTCTGCAATCAGTTTAATTGTCTTACTCCCTCCATTAGAATGTATTCTCCATGAAGGCAACCTTGGGGCTAGACCAGTGCCTGCACATAGCAGGCACTCAGTATATATTTGTTGAAATGAATCAATGAATGAGATAAGAGATCTAGGTTCTGGTATCTCCTGACTCCCTTGTGGGTAAGCTGGGAAAGTCACTTTCCCTCTTTGGCCTCGGTTTTCTCAATTATGAAATAAGGGTTTGGATGAGATGATCCATTAGGTCCTTCCAGCATAACTGACCCCATAGAGAAGGTCAAAACAATTTCAAATTTGATGATTTTGTTCTTAAATTCAACAAACCATACTCAGCAGCTACTATATGCCAGACCTTGTGTTAATTCTGGGGTATACAGAGATGAGATATATACCCTGCCCTCAATAATTTTATATTCTATTTATCTGTACCCTACTTTGTTCCAGGAAGAATTTAAAATGGGTCTTTAATCACAAGCAATACTTCTCAGAGTGAACTGTGTGAAATACTAGTTTCTATGAGGTCCTCAAAAACAAGCTTCTGTAGTCAAATATGTTTGGAGAACATGGCATTCTATACTCTTATCCTAGAAAGTCACACTGAATATCAATATATTACAGGCTTTGAAAAGTTTTATCATAAGAAACCTGCTTACGTGATTACTAGAGCATTTTCCAATTTGACTTTAGAACTCTTTCCCCCCAACAACCCTGTAATATTCCATTCCATGAAAATCCCTTTGGGAGCCTTGCTCTAGTGAGCTGTGGGCACACAGCACCTGCGCACGCATTCCGTGATGCTTGGAAGCTGCCCGAAGGAGCAGGCATTCTCAAGGAGGGTCAGCTCTAGATGCGGAATCACAGGGGCGCTATCCACAGTCAGTTTCTTCAGAGGGACCAAGTTATACCCTGAGGATCTGTACTGTCCTGTCGGTTTCAGAGGGACTTGGAGTACCTGTGGGTGGAATGAAGTTTGCTCTTGTCCAGCAATTTGCTCCTGGGATAATCACAGCCCCATTAGCCAGCAGGAGGAAGCCGCCTCCAGGGGGATGTGCTGACTTCCTTAAAGCAATATGCCCATCCTTACCCACTGCTGAGGCTGATTAATTCCACAAACCCTCAAACTCATCAATAATTCAGAGAGCCCAAGTGACATTAACAATCCTTTCTGGAAGGATCATACCAGGCATTTACTAGAGCCAAAATAATGTAATTTTAAGGGTTAGAGAAGGGCTGAGCTTTTCAAAAGAAACAATGATCTTTAAATGACAAGGGACTGCTTTATCGTCAACCTTCTGCTTAAGCCCAGGAAGCAGCCCCCTTGCAGCTAGCATCAGGTGCGACTAGAAGATTTTCAGAATCTTGGAAGGTATTTATCTTTTAGTGAAGTGGCAAGGGGGCTATGTAATATGCCTATCATATAAAAAAATGCCCTGTTTCTTTATGTTTTGCTTCTGGTCCTCTTATACTTCTTTATCTCCACATTCACTTTCCTAGACAGAGTCAGCATCGTCTCTTACCTAGCTGACAGCCACAGTCTGCTCATTGGTCTTCTCGTCCTCAACATTCACCCTCTTCTTTCACAATATGGCCGGATGGATTCTTCCAAATCCAAACGTGATCAAATCATTATCCTGCTTTTAAAAACCTTCAGCAGCTCTCTCATACCCTTATGTTAAATTCCACAATCTATTATACAAGGCCCCTGACCAAATTGGGAGGGGGGGGTCTCCTTGCTAAGTGGCTCTTGGCTTTTCCTTAACCCTCATCACGCTTTGTTGGAATTCTTGTTTTAGTGTCTTCTCTGCTACAATGCAGGAACACCAAGATCAGGGACCATATCTGTTGTGCAGTTTCCACATTTCCTGGCATTTAAGGATTTCAACATATTTGTCGAATGAATGCTGTTTCTTTAGTCTCCACCAACAGAACAGGAAAGCAATGAACAAAAGCTTATCTTTGAACTGCAAAATACTCCACTCTGACAAGTCCTGAGCTTGCATGGTACAGGTCTCTGAATTCTTTTTTTAGAATTAGTATCCATTATACCAGAACATGAGTCAGACGAGGGCTTGGTTCAGACCTAGATTTTCCAAGAAACATTCATCTTTTAAAGCAAGTTGTGATTCATTGACTGAATCCAACTAAAGGTCTGGTGATGACATTTTCTGAACTAAAGATCAGAACATGTGGTTTCAGACAGAATACGGGCCACTTCCCAGTGATGGTGCCAGTTTGGAAGATATGGTTTGGAGAAAAAAATACTGGAAATTATGGGACATTCTTGGTGACTTACGGTGATAGAAAGTGGAATGTTGGAAACACGGACAGGCCAGGAAATCCAAAGTCCTGGCTCTGCCACTTACTGGAAGTGTGACCTAGGATGAGCCACTCAACTCCCTCAACTTCAGTTACCTTTTTTAATCAAATGTGTATAATTATATCTGTTCCCTTAAAAAAAAGTCACAGACTCACTTAAGGCTCGTGGATGTGAAAAAACTTCACATAGAAGGAAAAAATTCTAACAAATAGATGGCAACATAATTAAATTCAGTCCATCCTAAAGATTCCTCTGATAATGTGTGAAACACCTGTTTTAAAGAGGCTCAGAGGTACTTCTTTTTCTCGCTGGAATGATTTTATTCTCAGCTGAGGACCAGCGCATGAAACGGGAAGGCCCTTGCTTCCCACCCACCCGATGGGTCTTAGTAACACCTTTGTTGTATCGGCAACGTTGTCCCAGCCGAAAAGCATTTAGTCAGTCATGTTTCCCTGAAACCCTTCCCGTACGTTTTCAAACAGCAGTTGCTCTCTCTTATACAAAGCCAATTTAGCCTTTTGTTTTACAGTTTCAAAAATTAATCTGGCTAATGAAGTTCTTCTCCAAATCAGGAGTGTGAATAAGAGTAAGAATATGATAAAATAGCATAATTCACACTTATTGAGCTCCTACTCATATACTAAGCACTTTATATTCATTATTTCACTTAATCCCCATTCTAACCCTGTGGGGTGAGTCCTGCTAGCTTCCTCATTGTATAGCTACAGACTCTCAAGTAAAGAGAGGCTAATAACTTGTCCAAGGTCACCCAGCTCATTAAGTGTTGGAGTTGGATTTAAACCCAGGCAGTGTGACTCCAGAGTATGTGTCCCTAACTACTGAGCACATTTTTCTTACCAGGTGCTGTGTTAGGGTCTGAGGATAAAAAGATGAATATGACATGGTATTTCTCCTCAAGGAGCATAGAGTCTTTTAAGAGCACACATATCTGCTCATTCTGAGACTTATTCTTAGAGCAATGAGGCCTATTTGGAAAATTAGGCACCATCTAATTAATGTAAATGTTTAAATTGGAAGGAATTACTTTGCCTTTAGGGAACACTCTTCAAAGATAAAACTTACCAAAGTCAGGCCTTCTCTGAAAAGGAAAACAAACCAACCAACGAAACAACCATCCACTCCCTGAGGTCAGGGGTCTGCTTTTCCCCTTTCTCCAGAGCCTGGCCCACGTGCCTAGTACACAGTGGGGGCTGCACATAAGGTTGCTGGATGAATGAACACAACAGCAATAGAATATAGTCCTTAAGATTGCTGAACTTGCTCTTGGGTCTCTCCTCTCTCAGGGCACCCATCCTGGTTCCCAGGACCTTAATTCTGATGGGCCAGGGGTCATAAGGAACGGGCAGGGTGACATGAGATGGGGTGGAAAGGGTGAGTGCTGTATGTATGTGGGGAGAGGGGAGGACAGCAGCACAATGGTAATGTCACAAACAGATCTGAGCAAGCTGGGAGGAGAATGGCACTCCAGGTATATCAACTACCTTGTGACCAAGGGCATCCCCTTTGGGCAGTGGATGCTGTGACAAAACTGGGGATATAGCAGCATCTACACATGATGCTTACGGGGCGTATATACATTTTTATATACACATTTCTTCTTTTATGCTCACACACAAACACACACACAAAGACAACAGGAAAATAGAGGAAGGAAGACCATACCTTTAACTACCCTATCCAGATAGTGAGCTTGGGAGATAAAAGACAGGACATTTAAGGTAGGCTCGAGTAATTGCAATACTGCCTGCCACATAACCATGCCAGGTGCTAGGGAGACAAAGGGGGCTGCGTCTCACGTTTGGGGAAAATAAAACCAAAGACAGGACAACACGAGAGAGGAGGAGGAGGGAGAGCAAGCAATTCTCCAGAAGGGCCAAAAGGAACTTCAACTCATTCTGTGATCCAGGCGTTTGGAAACGTGATCATATAAACGAGAAAACATATGGATCGGGAAAACAGGAGAAGGGAGGATGGGAGGCTGCAAACGTGGCCACACTACTGCTCTCTCAGGTTTGCCTGGCTTTATGGAAAACCAGAACTTGCCCCTTTGTCTACTCAGAGCAGCATCCGACCTCCCTCCAGGGGGAGCAGCTGCACCAAGAACAAGTACACCCCATCTGGGCAGAAGCGTTCCCAAGAAGCCGGAATTTAGAAATATGCAAAATTTGAATGATCTCTGATATGCACTAAGGCATTGGGTTGAGTCTTTGGTCAAAAACACTGCTGGATTATCTGTTTGCTATTCTTGAATTTTCCACTTACACATGTGCCCACATGCGCTTGAATGCAGAATGCTTGGCGTTCTAAGATGCCTCCCTCCTTTGTGCATCTTACACAGAAGGGGAGGTGCAGGGCAATGGATGTCACTGTGAAAAACAGGAAAAAGAAAAGCAAACCTGACTACTTCTCAGTGCTTATTAACTCGAAAGATAGAATGATGTGTGCTTTGTCTTCCAACAGAGGGGTTGTGTCCAAGCCTTAAATTATTTGGCCATCTAAGGTCTTGCTTACTTGTGAGGATGGCTGTCAAAGATTGCTCTGAAATAAATCCCACTGTGCATACATGTGGGTGCCTGGCTGTGTGTGTACAGGAGGGCAGACCTCTTCATTCCCAGCACAAATCAGTAAAACCATTCCACCTTCCCCACCTAGGCTGGAGTCATGGACATTAAGAGGGGCTCCCCTTTCCCTGTGTCCCTGCACCTCCCCCTAGTATGTTCCCACAAAGGCAGGTAGACGGCAGTCTCCTGAAGGAGCTGATGCATTCAGCCAGGCTGCACTCATCCTCAGCTCCGTTTTACGCATCAATCGAAAGCCCATCAAACAGGACTGGACTGCAATGGTGTGGCCTTATCTGGAATCCCCAGGGTTCTATAAACTGTAAGAACATTCTTACTCTCTTCATAAAAAAACATAAATTTTATTTTTTCAATCCTCTGGATAAAACAGACGTTGTTGCTGTTCATCAATATATATTAGCCTCAGAAGACTGGTAGATGCTCTTAGTTCAGGTATCCATGTGGTCTCTGTTTCAAGATGATATATGCTCCCGGAGGCTGCACAGCCAAGTGGAAAATTGGGAAGAGGAGATTTTAACTTGGCCTGCATGCTTCCCTTCATTCTTATAGATGCTCCACGAGACAGGAGGATATAAGAGGAGAACATGAAGGAGAGTAGCTTATTAAGCAGGAGTGAATAAACAAAGCTGTGTAATGCCAAACGATGAAAAATAGGGACAGCCCACAAGAAAAACAGTCTAGGAAACATCTCTGGCTAAGGGGAAAGATTTCTTGATTCTTGGTTCATCTGTCACTTTAGTCTTAGTCATGCTAATTCATCTAATTTTGCAAAGTGCTCTAAAATTTCTTACATATCATCTCCCAGGATATACTATCAAAGAGCAAGAACACATAGGATCTTCCGGCCTAGGTAGTTTTCTTAGCTTTCAGATCTGTAGGGTGTTTTGGAGAGTCCTAATCATAAGTTCTTGTAATGACTCTGAATCCAGTTACAGAAGAGGTGGAGTGAGCCTAGGTTTCTCTTCCAGGGACGGCTAGGCTGGCTGAGATGCTATCACTGGGATCCGAATGGTCATACCACCGTGCAGCATCCCCTTTGAGGGAGTTCTCTGATGAGAAAAGCTTTCTTGACCGTCTCCAAACTAAACGGTGGTATCACGGCTCCGGTGGTGAGTAAAGATTATATCCACTCTATCCATAGGATCCTCTCCCCATGGCCACGGGCTGACTTCAGACAGGTCTCTCTCTTTTAATGCCATTTCACTTTTAAGAACCACATAGTAATGAAGATCTCTATTAAATGCAAATACATTTTTAAAGTGTTTAAAAAATTCTTACTAATTTCTCCAGACCACAGGTAGGAAGAGAAGCCAGTGGAAGTAATCCAGGCAGGCTCAGATTACTATCAACAATTTTGAGTTTTCAGGAGACAAGAGTAGACATTCAAAACTTCAAATTCTGACTCCACAAATTGAAAGAGATTCCTTTGCTACAAAGAGACCTCAAGCTGCGCTGAATCCCAAAGCTGATAACCACAGTTAATACCAAGTCCAACAGTACTCTGGGAGGGGAATGGAGCTTTCTGCTTCTGGCTATTGAAAACAGAAGTGACAACCGGGTCTCTGAACTCCAATGCTGTTTATTTATAAAAGGCATGTGCAGAAGTCTGTACTAGCGTTACTTTCATTGTTTGAAAATCTTGGCACACATGCTCTTGAGTACAACCATTTTAAAATTCATGATTGTAAAGTACCAACTTTTAGAAAAACTCATGCAAAGTCCGTAAGTTTGCATTATGGAAGGTGGGTTCAGGACTTCATAAAACTCTGGCATCTTTTTCCTCAGGACTTCTTTCCTCTCAAGCCATACTTACTTATTTATTTATTTTTTTGGCATTGCACAAACGTTTCTTATGCTCCTGCTATATTCCTGTCACTATGCCAGAAGCTGGAGACAGTGGTGGCACATAGTTTTTATGCTACAGACTCCGAGCCTTTGGCGTGAGGTTGGTCTGTGAGGTCTTAGGTCTCTTTGGCATTTCTATACCTATCAACATGAAAACTTCTTTCCTTGGCTTGCCTGTACCAACAGAAGTTTCCAAAAGTTTCTCTTAGGATAATCTCAAGAAGCTTCCGGGGCCTCCTGTCAAAGGTTATGGGGAACATGTCAAGAGTATTTCCATTCTTATTCTCCCAGAGCCTCAGGTCAACTCTTACAGCTGTACCACTGGTACACGTCAGCCAGACTAAACAAGGATCACTGCAGCAGGCGATGCGTGTGGCGGTCACCATCATCAGAACTTCTTTCACATGGATGACAAACCACCAAAGAGATGTTCTTTTTAAGATCTTGGATACATTAATGCTCCTCTCTCTTTGGATGAACGATCAGTGAATAAGTGGTTGGTGGCACCCACCCTGAGAGAAACTCACAAAGCCCAGTAACTTTCCTGCAGTTTCCCATCCCTACCACGTGTGGGCTGAAATCTCCCAGAACCATCAGCAAATCAAACTCTTGCTCTGACACCGTGAGGTAGATCCCCGTACATTTTCTCTTTCTCCTGTCAGCATCTGTCCTGCCAGCTCACAGGTCCTGCTGTGAGTGAATGCTTTCGAGGAGGGATAACCACAGGGTTATCACAAAGGTGCTGATACCTCGTTGAGTGATTTGTGAGCTCTTGGGTAGGGATCATCTGATTACAAAAAAGAAACCTGAGAGCTACCATGCAAAAGTGGACAAAGCACTCCAGAAGATTTTGTGGCCTTTCTTTCTAATTCCTCCTCATTGTGAAGTCTGGTTTTGCTCACTCGAGTAATTGCATCATCAGGGTAGTATTTTGATCTGTACTCCCAGAGGAGACGTTTGTTTAAGAATCAGGATTTATATGATTGGACAGCTCTCCTGAAATCTAGTAAAGAGTTCTGTATATTTGGCATCTTGAACAATCACAGCTTTGGGGTCAAGGTTGGAATTTTACAAATGTAATCAGAAGCTGGCATTTCCTACAGGTGTTTTGAGACTTTATAGACAAAGGGCACTGAGGCGAATAAAATAACCATTAAAGAATTGATCCAAAATGTTAGTAGTGTTTTCAAAGAAATAGGAAAAAATTAAACACCTTCTTAAATTTAACTATGATTTTCAGCTTTCTCAGAGGAAATCAGAGGTCAAGCCCCAGGTTTAAGCGACCCATAAAATTCCTTGAAAAGACATCCAAAAATATGCATTTGATGACTCGATGTTGAACATATACTTGAGAAACAAATATGAATCAATCCATCTTACCTTAACTTCTGGGTTAGGAAAACTGAGCTTTATATATGCAATTGTGAGTATTAGCATCAAGAGCATCTTTGTGGGATATTTTAGGAGCACGCGACTCAGTTTCATACTGTTGGTTGTGCGGTTCTGAGGGTAGCAGGGGAAGGGGCTGGAATTCTGTCACCCTGGGGACTATCTCCAGCCACCCCATTCTGTGACCCAGGACAGAGAAACTGAAGTCCCAAGCAACCACGTGGTCTGCCCACGTGCTTTCACGAAAGATCTTTCTTCAAGATGCAAAGAGACAGATAATTCTCAACATAAGGAATTAGGATTGAATGTGAAGTATTCTTGCTGTTTGACAAAAACACTGTCATTAAAGAGGATGCCACTGTTAAATTCCCTTTTATTCTGACAACCAACCCCTCTTGAGAAAAATCAAGTAGCTTCCATAAAAGATAAGGTGGGCCAAAGCCTCCAAAAGAAGACATTTAATTCCTACCATAATAATCTGCTCTGGGAAATGTCACTGGGGTAAAAAGTTTCTTACGCTGGGGACTTGGCCATAAGGAGCCCGGATTTGTCTTATTCTTTAAATTCTTTATTCCTGCCTAAAGTAATCAAATCCTTCTTTCCTGTTTATGGAGGGCAGCCATGTGTAAATAAACAGGCCATCCCCTCTCTCGTTTCTACTGCATGGAGGTCTCTGAATCAGTGTCTTGGATACCAGTTCTTTCTCCGATATGGGAAGTGACTATATTGCAGTGTTGGAACTAGCTGCATGATAATGGCCTATTGTATAATAATGAAATCTGATAACAAGAGAAAATTTAACACTTTGAATTTCTAACTTTTCACATCAGCAGTTTTTTTCTTTTCCTAAATTACCCTCACAGGGAGTGAAGTTCCCTGGAAACATAAGAAAATGCTTCTTGTTCCCATCAAAGATTAAAGAAGGATTTCTCCTTCTCATTTCTACCTCAACAAGAAAAGGAAGGCACCTACCATTGTTCCTCTCATTTGCATCCCCTCCCCTCCCTTACATCCTACAAGGCTACTGAAGTGCTCCTTCAGCATGAGGGTGTTGGCTTTCTCTTGGGGATGCAGCTGGCCACAGCAGAGACCCACAGACACAAGGTTGCCATGCAGGAAAATTACACAAGGACAAAGAAAACGCTCACCACACAATGAAAGGTAATAGAATTCTGAGCCAAAGTCCTTTCACCTGAGCCACTATGACTAGTCCATTACTTCTTCAATGTCCTACGACATTTTGCTGGTATTTAGGACTGTCAACCTTCCTCTCCTATTGTGCACATTTACCTTGACGTATTTCTTATCTGGAGGGGAAAAAGCATCTGCAACCCCAAGGAGGAATCTGTTCTTAAAGAGTGACAACAGGATGTGCTAGGGAGGTAGGAGAAAATGGTTTGACTTCTTGGCATCGACATAGAAGAGACTTTCTTAAAACCAGGCTGATGCATATCCACAAGATGCTGTGTGTAGCAAGGCCTGCCCACAAGCCCTGGCATGAATCATCTGTGATTGGACTAAAGGAGAATTTCCCTAAGTCCCTAATCACTTGACTCAGATTAGATGCTTTTATCATATAAAAATTTTTGTCTGACATTTATAAACGTTTTGGAATTTTGGTAAGGTGAGCTGAGGACTCAGTAAGCAAGTGACAGAAAACAGAATGTGCTCTCCCTGAGCTCTGATTTTTTTGTTTTATTTTATTTTTCAATAGGGATGAGCCTTCTTCTGGGCTGGGAGGCTCAAAGGTCAGTCCGTCCTTAGTCACCCAGAAAAGTGGAGGTGAGGGGAAAGCAGAGTTTACAGAAGAGGGCACCTCGGAGGACCAGGGCCACCCCCTCATGAAGGGGTTCCCAGGACAATCACGAGGTAGGGTGATACATAAAGAAGCCATGAAGTCGCACACAGTAAGATGACAAGGTACAATCTGCTGCAGAAAAGCAGGAAGGGCTGCGGTCACGATGGAGCGGCTCTGTTGAGAATGGGGCTGGGGCAAGTTAGGTGAGGACTCTGAGCACACAGCCTCTGGGAAGGAGCTGATGCCCAGCAGAAAACTGGGGCTTTGTCGTGCAAGGACTGCAGAGCTAGCAGCCGGTGGGGAGAAAATCAAGCTTCAAACTCCTGCTCTACCTCTTTAAGTTACATGACCTTGAGCCTCAGGCTGAAAAAGAGGAAATAATACATACTGCTTCACAGGGTGATTGTTAGGAGAATAAAATAATACAGTAAAAGTTCTTAGCACAGTGCTCAGAATGTTGTAAATACTTAAAAATTAGAAGCCATTATTGTTATTAATATTAATAAATGTAAGATGTTCTATAGCCAGTGAGGTTGCTAGGATGGGGATCAAGGATATAAACTAATGTCAGGCTGCAAACCAAACAGAATGAAGATTGTAAAAACCCACAAGAGATAAGAGGTAGCTCTGTTTGCTCAAAATTCCTTTGTCTCTCAAAAGCTTTGGGGTGCGTCTTCCAGTTTCTCTAGCACCCAAGAGGTCACTTTCCGAGACAGAAAGGCACATGGAGTCCTGCCTTCTAAAGCCATGTGCTCACCATCTGATCACAGACCCTTCATTAAAAAAGAAAAAAAAAAGGACGGGGAAGAAGTTAAAACACACATACATAAACTAGTTGATTCAATAAAGAGCTTTTGGTGAGTGTTCATTCCAGGATAATAAACAAAGCAAAACGTCTGGCTGAGTTTAAAATCAACAAGACCAGCAGGAAAGGCAGAAAGAAGGGAACGAAGTGATCAGCTTGTTTTTAAAGCTGCCAACAGTGCTGCTTCAGCAGAGGCTGGTGCCAAGGAGACCCCAAGAGAGGGGAGAGGAGACAAATGCAAGCGGGATGGAAGCTGAGCAAGGGCAAGGGGGATCCCAGGCCTAATGGACTGCAGATGTGGCCTTGGGGCCTGCAGGGAGCTTTCCCCAGGATTCCAGGCCTCTGTGGGAGCTCTGACCCAGGAGCAGTGGCCACGGAGGGCTCAGAGCTAAGCTTGGGCCATCCCAGCCAGGTAATGAATTTTATATTAATAACAATGGCTATGTGTATTAGGCTTCCCACTGTGTGCCAGCCTGTGCCACACTCTTTACATGTATTATTATCTCTATCTTCTGGGTGAGAAAACTGAGGCTCAGAGAGGGGACAGGACTTACCGACAGGAGCTAAGTGGCAGTCATCTGCCTCATTCCCGAACACTGAGCTCCCTGACACAAAGCTATACTGCATGTAGCCTGGGAGAAGCTAAATGCCAAGGCACACTAACCAGCTAACTGGGACCTGGGAAACGGAAACTGGGAGGAATAAGGTTGAAAATGCCAAGTTGAGATCCAACTGAGTCTAAATCCGAATGATGCCTAGGAAAGGCCAGTCATAATGTTGTCAGATGAAAGGACTTTTTGCCCCCTGTTCCCACATGCAACGGGAGCCCTGAAAGACAGAGGTATCCTGCAGACCAGAGAAGGTGCCCTGGGCCCTGGGCCCGCCATACCGATGGTGCAGTGCTCGCCGTTCCAGCCGGGGCTGCACTCGCACTTGCCGTCGCGGCAGGTCCCGTGCTCGGCACAGCGCGGGTGGCAGGCCCGCTGGTCGCACGCTGCCCCCATCCAGCCATCCTCGCAGCGGCAGGTGCCCCCTACACAGACGCCGTGGCCTCCACAGTCAGCAGCGCAGATCTCTGTGGGGAGGAGAAGGAGGGAGGACACAGGGCCAGGGGAGGAGGAAGGGGCCGGAGGGGTGGGGGAGGAAGGAGAGAGAGAAACAAAACGAGCCTTGAGAAAGTTATTGTTGGGCACGAGGGTCACACTTGGCTACCTACCTAGGCTTCTGTGACAGATCAGGATTCCCAAGGCTTGGGGACTAATCTCCGTGGACAATGACCCTCGGACGAGAACAATTCTCTGGGCAGAAGCCTGCCCGATGTCTGCTTTTCCACCAAAATAGAAGGGATTGAAAGACTCGGCTCAATTTGCTTTTCCCGATTGCCAGCCTGTCCCTGCCTTTGTGCTTGCCACTTCCAAAGGGGACCGGCCTTCGGAACAGATGTGAGGAAAAGTCAAATTTAATTAAAAACCGGTTATGTGTGAAAACAAAGTGAGGACGAGTCCCCGTCGCCAAATGAAGCGCTTGTGGGTCTGGCCGGGCACGTGAACAGTTCCGGGGCCTGCACCGCATCCCGGGCTTCGCACCAATGGAAGGGGTGCGGGCGTGGCGCAAAGGAGGCAGGGCCCCTGGCCCATGTCTATACGCTGGGTTGTTGTCCAAAACCCATGGTTTGTTCTGCGCTTTTGCTGGGTTTATTCTGTGCTCAGCTCCCTGCTTACTCACCCTAACTGCAAGCACCATCTAAATGGGCTTTCAGCTCCAAAGCAAACAGCTGGGGGGGCCACTTCACAGCCCGAGTGGAGTGGCCTGCCCTTCACAAAGGCTCATCTGTGAGATGGTGCGAAACACACAGGCCCCGATTCACAAGCCCCTCGGGCTCCAGGCCAGCCTCGGCTTCATGCTTATTGCAGGCAGAGGTGGTGAAGGCTTCCAAAATGCAACTGCTCTTCAGGAAACAGGTTGAGCAACTGTGTCCACTGAAGCTTTCTGCCAAGGCACTCACGGAGACCCTGACTTCATTCATAGGTCTCATGGCCCAATATTCTTCAAATTCATGTGAAAATCCCAACATTTTTCATTTCTTTCAAACTAAATTAGCTGGCACCTCCATCAAGTTGCACTTGCCCATTACTCCCTTCCAAGCTGCACTCCTGGTTTAGAAGCTACTAATATTCTAGCTACTTTCGAACAAGAAAAGAAAACAAAATTAGGTCTCAGAGGCTCAGACCTTCCTGCCGATCTAAAAGACAATGGATAAAATGTTTCAGGATTAAAAAAAAATTGTAAGAGTTACCATTTATGGTGTATTCCTATGCTAGATACCCTGGCGAGCACATTACCTCAAAAGGGAGGTACTTACTACATCGGGTTTCTCACCTGTAAGATGGGTTAGAGATATCTCTGACCTGGTGCCTGGGACCTGGGTTCTATGCCAGGCTCCGGAGCTTCTGAGCTGTGTGACGTCGGGCAGGTCCCTGGATGTCACTGAGCTGCAGTTTCTGGTCTGGGGAGCATGAGCAGTGTGAGGCTGCTTTAGAGCAGCCCTCTGCTGACCTAACCGGGCTGGAGTGAACACCCAGGGAAGTGGATGACAAAAGGGCATGGCAAAGATCAAGTAACTCAAGAAGTTTTCTTGAAGCCGAGGGCAGGATGGTGAGCTTTAGACTGGGAGTCTAGGGAGGTTTGTGAGGTCCATGTCTGCTCAGACACTAACC
>RJWJ010027004.1:0-22561 GCA_004363605.1 Indri indri
TAAGTAAGAAAGGAATGCTCTTCATTACATTATTAAACCACTATATAAATTTAGATTGTATGGTGAAATTATAAAATGAATATGTGGTAATAACCATAATAATAATTGCTTCAAGCAAGAGCCCCAGTGGATGATAAAACTAGCAGGTAATAGTTTGATAAGTAATAGTTTATTCACATGGTCTCATGTTATCTACCTACATATATTACAATGGAAAGAAATTGATATAATGTGCCTACTGATACAATTCACTGAGAAGAACATGACATCGCTTCTAGGATATTCTTGTCATAAATGCATAACATAAATCTAATCATGAGGAAATAGTAGATCAATATTCATTGACATTATACAAAAATGTTAATAACTTGTCTTCAGTCTTTGCAAATATTAATGCCTAAAAGTAAAAGAAAGATTAGGAAATTGTGCCATATTAAAGGTGACTGAAGAGGTGCAGCGTCATCCAGGATTTTCTTTTATTATAATACTACTGAGAAAATGGAAATCTCAACAAAGGCTATCTATGACATAATAGTATTTTGAAATTGTTCTGTAAGCTATATGAGAAAAACATTTTTGTTTTAGGAAACACATAGTCAAATATTTAGGGTTAAACTGAGGTGCTGTTTTCTAATTACTCTCAAATAATTCAAAAAATATATAGAAGGAGAGAATTATAAAGCAAACATGGTGATTGTTTGACATTGGGAAAGCTGAGTGAAGTGGAAGTTGGGATTCTTTGTTCTGTTCTCTCTACCTTTCTGTGTCTGACATTATGCCAAAATAAAAATTTTTAAAGAAAAATAAATAAATAGATTTTCATCTTTTTGGGTAATCTTTAATTTTGGACTTCTACACAGGGCAAGTTACATTTACAAAAGTTTAAAACCTGCCCTTAAAACTTCTGCATCTAAACAACGAAAGGTCACCTTCAGTAACTGACCTTATAGGTTACCCACGTGCAAGAAAATGTCTGGCTAGTGAGAAGAAAATTTGGATTACATGTCTTTCCCCTGACCATACCGTTTACTGATTGTTATCACTTCAGAAACACTTGGCAAGGGGGAAGTTATGTGAAACACAAATCTCTTCTACGGTTTTGCTTTCAGAAGCTTGATATGAGAGTTAGTTGATACCAAATGCTAAAATTAAGTCTAAGGATTGTCCATGGATAATCCCTTCTCAAATTTTCTGTTACCATCTATGAGACCGCCACTTATCTCTCACCCCAGATCTTTCATCGTTCCACTCATTGTTCTCTATCAAAAATATTTAATTAAATCTCAAATCTATTTATAATGTCTATCTAAAACATTGTATTCTTTGAGCAGCAACTCCCAATCCTCCCTCCCCATCTCTACCCTCCAGCTTCCGGCAACTATGGTTGTACTCTCTACTTTTATTAGTTCAACTTTATTAGAGTCTACTTACAAGTGAGATCATGCAGTATTTGTATTTCTGTACCTAACTTGTTTCATTTAGCATAATATCCTTCAGATTCATAAAAAGGATAGGTAAGCTGTGTGATGGATATGTTAATCAGCTTGATCTAATTATACCAGTGTATGTGCATATATACATATATATATAAATATATGTCAAAACATCACATTTTACTCCATAAATGTATATAACTATGATTTGTCAATAAGAAATCTAATTAGTTTCTAAGTCTGTTTTTTAATTTCCTTTAAGATGCCCTCCATTTTATATGCATTCTCAACTGCATAACTTTCTCTTTCAGAACATTGTAATCTCTACCCTTTGCTCATTTGGTCAAGCCCAATTTCAAACACTTCCATCTATGTAACCATACCAAAACTGAATTGATAAATTATTTACATTCTATATTATATAATGGCTTTCATTTTTTTCTTTCACCTTGGTGTTATTTCATCAACTTGATTTTAAAAATACTTTTAAAGGGCCCCATCTTCTATGTCTGTAGCTTCTTATACATAGTATACAAATATATAGCAAGTGCTCACTAAATATTAATTCATTCAAAATATATGGAGTGCCTTCTGTATATCAGCCAATGTGTCTGCACTTGGTATTTGACATTGATCTTTTGAGCCCTACCTTTCAGAAGAAATATATACATACTAATCAATTAATATATGAACAAACAAGACAATTTCAGACTGGGAAAATGCTATGATGGAAATTAAACCATTTGATTCATTAAATAGTGTGATCTATGTGTGTGAGAGGAAAGAATGGCCTAGATTGGCTAGACCTGAAAGACTTCAGGCTGGGAAAATGACATTTGAACTGAGATATGGGTGGCTAGAAGGAGTCAGCTGTGAGAAGATCTAGTCACCTAGGTTTAGGCAGAGTCAAGAGCATGTATATATAAACAAAGTAAGAATGGTTCTGATGTGTTAAAGGAGAAAGAAAATGTGACTGGAACTGAGTGAATGAGAGTTAGAGATAAGTTGAGAGACACAGGCAGTAGAAATATTCTAAAAGCAATGGGAAAACAATGAAAGTTTTAATCTTGGAAATGTCATAGACTAATTTTTATTTTTTAATCATTCCAACTCATGGATGAAAATAATGTCAGGAAAAAATTGGTATGACGGAAATATTTAGACAATTACAATCACTCAGAAAAATGATTGTTGGCTTGGTTTGGGTTTATCGTAGTAAAGATTCAGAAGTTAATGATTTTGGAATATTAAGAAGACTAACTAATGGCTTTGATTTGCACATTGTACAGAAGGACAAGGAATGACTCTTAAGTTTTCAACTTAAGCAAACAGGTGAAAGAAAAGACCGGTTATGTGAATGTGAGTATATTTGGGTGATCAGGGCTACTGCCATGGTCATGTTAAATTGGAACTGTCCGTGAACACCCACTCTGTGATACCAAGTAAACAGTTTGATATGTGGGTTTGACATGCAATGGAGAAATCAGTGATAGAGACACAAATTCAGGAGTCATTGACAAATAAATGGTACATTAAATAATCTTTCCTTTCCTCAGTTTAAATAATTAGATGTCAAAAATATATTATTAATTTATGATAAACATAGGCTGATCCTAATGTAAGTTTGCACTTACATTGACTACTTCCTTTAGAAAGAAAAAATATTGAAAGCTTTAATTCATAAGTAAAGCATTATTTATATCCTAAGAACAATGATTGTTATTTTCAAACTAATATTTTGATTCTGGAAGTTATTTTCCTAAGAATCATATTTTAAAACAACATCTATTTTAAGATTATTTGGGGGCAAAAATAAACGTGCAGTGCATCTTCATTCCTTTACAAATAAATATTTTTTCAAAGTAATAATTTCACTTATTCAGGATTATTTGTACTATTAATTATCCATATAAATAAAGATGAATCACAAATAAGAAAGCAATATTTACCTGGTAACTTTTCGTTCAGACCTTTCACAATGTCAACACAAATCAAAGACAGAATTCAGAGACTGTTCTACAAGTATTTTCTCTCAAGTCCCATTGGCTGAATTGTGGCTGGTAATGGTCTGTAAAAGGAAAGCCAATTTGCCCCTTGATGGAGATTATTGTACCAAATGTAGCAAAGAACTTTAGAAAATGTGACACGCTTTCTATTCAACAGTGAAAGAGTCGATTAGTTTCCTAGTTTTTCTTTTTGTTCAATGGAAATAGGTCTTGCTTTTTAATTCTCTTTAATCTCCCATATCAGTTTCTTCGTATTGTTGCTTACTTCTAAACCTGCAGAGTCGTATTTAAGACAAAATATATAGTTCCATATGTTTTAAAATTTGAATTCATTGGTAAATAATTATTATTTTAAAATTTGATTTGGTAAGGTTAAATTGATTACAATTATAAATGAATGTTTCTGAGAGGAGAATGCATTATTTCCTTAACATTTCTAAATTTTTTACTGTTAACTAGCAGGACTTTATTTCCTAGACCGACATTTCTTAAAAATTAGCTGAACATGCTATATGTCTACAGAGTTAATATCTATAGAGATTTTTCCTTTATGTTTAAGGTACTGTACTATAGATATGCATAATCATGATGTATATTTATTAACCCAGATGAAGAGATAAATTTCTCATTGAGGGATGGCGGTCTTATACATTGCGTAGGCTGGAGTGCAGTCACTATTCATAGGTATGATCATAGCACACTAAACCCTCAAAGTGCTGGGTTCAACTGATCCTCCTGCCTCAACCCCAGAGTAGATGAAAATACAGGATGTGTCTTACACCCAGTTTCAACAGATAAATTTTAAAATTAAAGTTATCTTTTTCTCTTTCTGCATATTTCAATATATCCATTTCATAGCTATATCTGAAATTGTTTCTAATTTAATTATAAAAGTAAATAAAAAATAACATGTTAGAGATGTCATGTAATCAAATAAATAATTTATTTAATTGAAATAAAGATACTGAAATAATAATTCTTATAAAATATGATTTATGGATTTCTGTTGGGAAAAATAATTTGATAAACATAAACTAACAAAAAAGTCTCCAAAAATGCCAGTTTAAAAGTATGTTTAAACAAATGACACCTTCTGAGGTGTCACAGTTTGTGTGCTTACAAATAGCTGTCATTGCTACACTAAATTATAAATGAGCATAAATATTTTTCTTAATTACTATGGATATTTTATTTGTAGAAAATTTTGTATAGTCTGGAAAAGCAAAATAATATTATATAATTAACTTTGAAGAATGCATATAACATTAATATTATATTTTAGTATAATCTGGAATTCTTTAAATTTGGAATAGACTTAAAGAATATTAAGTTCAAATTACCTACTATTTCAGGACTCTTGATCCTGAAGATAGACATTAATTCTCCCTGAACATTTACAAATCCACAAACGGTATTATTTCACAGAGCATTTATTTTATTCAGTCAGCAGGTATCTGCTCAGTACCTCCCTCAGGTACATACTGCTTTAGGGACTGGGGAAATAAGAACAAATCCCGTAGGATTCCTGTGCAAAAGAGTGACCACATGTGAATGAATACTACATGTTAAACTGTGCACAAGGGGGCCAGGGAAACAAAATGCCTGGGGAACTATCATTCACACAGGAAATGTATCACTTGAGCCACTGATGAAGACAAAGTTTTGCTTGTCCAAAAGTGGCAGGAAGGAAACAACAAGAACAAATGCACAGGGATATAAGAAGACATACCCTTCAAAGAAAGTGCAATTTGTCATTGGTGACATATAGTATTCTAGGAGCAATGACATACAATGATACTGAAGATGTAGTCAAATATGAAGTTATTAAGCTATTATGCTTAATATTAATATTACGTTTAAGTTATTAAGCTATTACACTATTTTCTCAATTTTTCTGTTTCTAGCTGTGAGACCATTAATTTTTGGAAATCTCGCCTTATTTTCATCCATTGCTATATCCTTTTGAAGAATCTATTAAGATATAATTATTCCTACAGCAGTATATTTCTTTCTATGTGTTAAAACTTCAGGCTCACTTTACTAATATCCACATTCTAGCAATTAAAATATAACCATCATGCAAAATCAAATTACTTTTAAACCTTTCCATTATATTTTTTTTGAGAATTAATGGATTTATTCTCTATTAGTAGGTTTTTCTTAATCGAAATACACTATTATTGGATGCAAATTTACATTTCAATCAAAGTTCTATTTTTTTCTCCATTCTTTCAAATTTAGGTAAAATCCCTGTAGGTCAAACTGGTAAGCCTTCTGATGTATACATTTGTCCTAGTTCTTATAAGGTATTTGTCTTCCTCACCTTTTTCCTTTTAGGAGAACACTATTGGGGGAACATATGCTGTGATGTAGGAAATAATGTCTTCCAATCTAATTTTACCTACATAACTTACAGTTCCATTTTCACCTTAGTGTATTCCTTTTATTGAGAGACTTCAAACTTTAGGAAAAAATGTAGATGTTATTTTCTTAGAGATTTTAGTTTTTATGTATATGTAATTTAGCAAATATTCATCTAGTATTTGTGCCTAATAAAAACAAATATCCATGACAAACCTGTGGGGAAACATAAAAGCAAAAGCAAAGATAAATACTGATTATTGTGAAATGCTGTATCAGAGACAAAAGGTTAAACTCTGTTATTCACTGAATAGTTCCCCACCCCCAGAAATTCATATGTCAAAGTTTTACTCCACCTCGCAATGCAACTATATTTCAAGATAAGGCCTTTAAAGAGGTAATTAAGTTAAAATGTAGCCATTACAGCAGGTCCTAATCCAATCTGATTTGTATCCTTATAAGAAGAAGAAATTAAGACAGAATGGAGAAACACCAGGTACACACAAGCACATAATAAAAGGCATGTGAGGACGCAGGTAGAAGCGAGCTGTCTGGGATCCTTGAACAGAGGCTTCAGGAGAAACCAAACCTACTGGACTCCACAACTGTAGGAGAACAAATTTCTGTTGTTTAAAGCTGCCCAGTTTGTGTTATTTTCCTATGGCAGCCAGAGTTGATGAATAGCAATCTTCCTTACATGCAAAGTAGGAGAAATAAAGAAAAAGAATTCTTCAAAGTCCAATTGAAAAATGGTCAAAAGACATGAAAATATAGTTCGTAGAAAATGCATATATATTTCTTAAACGTTCTAAAATTTGCTTAGGCTCATTCATAATAAAATAATGCATGTAAAAACTACAAATGAGATGCTTTATGTCATCATTCAGATTGGCAAAATCCCCAAAGATGTGGGGAATCACAAGATCTTTAGCAAAAGTCAACTGTTCCTATGTAACTATATTGTGCTGATAAGCCAACCATAAACTTGGTAGGTATTATAATTTATTCATACTCAACTATGCAATGTACCACCTCCTTAACTTTATCAAAAATATAGATAACTAATGAAATTTGAACTGTCATAGAGAATACAACAGCCTATACTTAGACACAGAGAATTCCTAGTCAGCGATATATATATATATATATATATATATATATATATATATATATATATTTAAATCAAACACCCACTATTTACTTCACACATATATTACCACTTGTCTTTTTCCTGGTCTTACACTTGAAGACCTAAGATTTCTTTCATTATTATTTGGCTACAAGTCTAACTAGTTTTTCAAGACTGCTCTCAAAAACATCAAGATAGTTTTTGACCTTTCCAAGACCTGCAGATAAATCCTCATCAGGATACTTTGCTCACTCATTCCCTAAGGCAGGCCCTTTAAAAAGCATGCCTTTGGACTTGGAGACAGGCAGTAAAATCCTTTTAGACTTGTCCCAAGGGAACTGCCATTTTTCCTTACCCCTGTTGCTCACTTCTTCCTCCTTCTTTGCTTCTCAAGGGAATCACCTGAGAAGAAAAAAAAAAAAAAAAATGGGAATGTCAGAATACCAGAGGAAATTCAAATCCTTGATTCTGCTTACTGACAAAATCTTGGATCTGGCCACAGCTTTCCAGAGTCCTATCTCCATATATCTGAAGATTCTCTGTGTATCATATTCCATCCTCAGTTTTCTTTGTATTTTAGTCATACACATAATGAATTAAATGGATAAAGTTTTTCTGCTCTCTGACAAGTATACATTCATAAAATGTTCATGTACATAAATGTATTTCTATGAAAGGAACATGGCGTCTTGTGACTTTAGAATATTATCTGTTTTTAGACCATGATTTTTGTGGAACATATATTTTTATCATAACAAAAGCCATATATTTTTTCTTTATAACACATAATATATTTTAACTAAGGTAAAATTTTGAAAATTACTATGAAGTGACTTCTTTTTCTTCACACCTATATATGCACTAAAATACACAACTATAAGTGGGCCCAAGGAAAGTGAGTGAGGAATTAGTATTTAGAATAACATGTCATTTTAGGATCACAAAGCTGTCTTTATTACAGTTGTTGTATGGGAAAATATTATCATCTAATGTAAATACCTGTATTTAGAACTGGAATATGCCATAATTTCTTTAAAAACTTTTTGTATCTCCTATCCAAACTTTAAATTATAGTTTTCTTTTGTAATAATAAATTCATATTTTTATAGAGTTAAATTTTCTTAAATTTGTCTGTACTTCCTTATTGAATATTCTACTTTGCTGACTTCATGATGTGTTTCAGGCATAACAGTACAAAATATATTAGAAAAAATTTAGTTTGAGTAGGAAAGTGATAATATTCACTATACAGAGAATATTTGTTCTTTTATATTTTTGTCTTTATTTTTATTTATTTTATTTTATTTTTTTATTTCAGCATATTATGGGGGTACAGATGTTTAGGTTATGTATATTGCCCTTGTCCCCCTTTATTTTTATTTTGAATGAAAAGTATTAAAAATATAGACATTGTCATTTTAAAGACAGTTTAGAATTTACATTGCTCTTCGAGAATTCTGAGTTTTGAAACTTTTGGTTTTTAGAGATACTACATTTGTGAACTCATATTATTAATAGTTCATATGGCCTGAATAAATAGTAAAGAAACTGTCAGTTATGTCCACTCTTTTGAGAATATGTAAATGCAACACTAAAGAATCTCTAAATGTTGTCATGCAATGGGAATATTTTACCATTAACTGATTGTTTTAATTAGAATAAAAATGTTGATTTAAGCACCAAAAATTTACTTTGATTCCTAGAATATGGTGCAGAATAGTATACTTTGATGCTTGCTAATAATTAAATAAAATATCTAATTCATAGTTCATTGGTCAAATAGAGATTATTTGTGATTTTTATAAATAAAAATGTAATGATAAAATATTACATTCTTATTATACTTTCTTTAAAATAAAACGTTTCACATAAATCTTCAAAAGCTGGGCATGCTAATGAGTCATAATAAAATAGCAGTACATAAAAATTAAGCACTCTGCGAAGAGACAATCTACATAATGGGAGAAAATATTTTCAAATCATGAATCTGATAAAGAGTTACTATCCAAACTATATAAGAAATTCCAACAACTCAATAGCAAGAAAACAAATAACTCGATTTGGGCAAAATAGGCAAATAATCCAATTTAACCCAAAATTGGCAAAAGAATTGAATAGACATTTCTCAGCAGAAGACATACAAAGGGCCAACAGATATATGAAAACATTCTCAACATCACTAATCATCAGGGAAATGCAAATCAAAATCACAATGAGATATCACCTCACACTTATGAGAAGAGAATGGCTATTATCAAAAAGACAAAAGAAAACTAGTGTAGATGAAGATGTGGAGAAAAGGGAACCCTTATTCACTGTTGGTAGAAATGTAAATTAGTACAGCCATTATGGAAAACGGTATGGAGGTTTTCAAAAAATTAAAAATAGAGCTACTATATGATCCACTACTCAATATATATCCAAAAGAAATGAAATCAGTATGTTAAAGAGGTATCTCCACTCACGTTTTTTGTAGCACTATTCAAAATAGCCAAGAAATGGAATCAACCTATGTATCCACTGGCAGATTAATGCACAAGGAAAATGTGGTGTGTGTGTGTATGTGTGTGTGTGTATATATATACACACACACACACATACAATGGAATACTATCCAGCCTTACTAAAAGAAGAAAATCCTGTCATTTGCAACAACATGGATGAACCTGAAGGACATTATGTTAAGTGAAAAAAGTCATGCCTAGAAAGACAAATACAGCATGATCTCACTTACATGTGGAATCTGAAAAAGTCAAACTCATAGAAGCAGATAGTAGAATGGTGGTTCCCAGGGGTGGGGAAGGGGGATGGTTGGGAAAATATTGGTTGAAGGATTCAACATTTCAGTCAGATAGGAGGAATAAGTTCAAGATATCTATTGCACAAAATGGTGACTATAGTTACTAAGAATATTCTTGAAAATTGGGAAGAGAGATTTAATTATTCTTACCATACACACCCATATACAAGGTAACTACGTGAGCTAATCAACATGTTAACTAGCCTGATAATGGTCATCATTTCACATTGTATATCAAAACATTACTTTGTATACATTAAATATATGTAATTTTTATTTGCCAGTTATACCTCAGTAATGCTCTGGGGGGAAGGTGAAGAAAAAAACATTCTGCATTCTCATTAAATGCAATTACCAAAACTTTGATCCAACCCTCGCGTGAGTGCAACCTTCATCCCATTTGGATCTACTCCCCTATTCTGGCCTGTGTCCTTCTGACCCCAGTCCTCTGAATGTTTTGGTCAACTCAGAGATGCCAAAGCATTTCTATTTTAAGCTATTTAATCTGTTTTCAGTCCTCATTTCATAGTGACAAAAATGAAGGTTTGAGGGCAGGGGAAACATGGAATAGAATAAGACATACAAGACACAACACAGAAATCTGTGCTCTGGAGTGCAGAGTAGTGGCATCGTGGCCCAAAGCAGAGCAGTACAGTCCAGGCAGCTTGAGAAGGGTGGCCTGGTGTGGAGGGTCCCACCCTGAGTAAGATCTGAGGACATTCACAGGAGTGGGGTCAAGGCATGCAGGCCAGAATAGGGAAGTCTAACCAAACGGCATGAAGATTGCACTCACACATTGGAGGCAGCACACAGTGTGGGGCGTCACATCTCAAACAACGTGCAGAGGTTGTCCAGACTGGGAAAGTGGGTGGGGCTAGAATGAAATATGTAGTATAATCTGGAAGTATGTGTAATGTGTTAAAATGTGTTTTCTCTGGATAGAGATGCTGCTTTAACTCTTTGAATGCTGAGAGTCTCAATGTATTTTGCTCATGATTTTTGCATTGTAATGAAAAAATTGTAAAAATAAACTTGACGTAGGACTCTTCATGCAAGCAACTTGTTTGAGGATATTATACTTGATTCAGTAAATGCTCTAATATTTCCATTTCAGCTGATTACTTCCTGCATATAGTTTATGCAAATGTCATAAATACCTAAATGTATACCAGAATGGTTAAAAATGCAAAAGAAAAATACTAAATGTTGCAAACCATGGAGAGCAACTCTCATACACTGCTTGATACATTACAGTTGGGAGTAATTATTTATATTACTTTGGAAAAATGCTTAGAAGCAGTCACCAAACACTAAACATATTAAACATACACATACTGTATGATCAACAATTCTATCTATATTTAATATAAATTCATATCCATGATAGTCATCAATACATAAATACCAGAGTGTTTGTGGCTGCTCAATTTGTATGGAGTTTAAATAATAACTGTAGTGGAAAGCTATTGTATAACTTTTGGAAGGAATGTGATAAGATTTGATTAGGTTTTTGTTTATAAAAAACAATCTGCTTCAAGTGTGATGAACGTGCAGTGCTATTCAGCTTTAAGAAACAATGGTGATATAGCACCTCTTGTATTCTCCTGGATAGAGCTGGAACACATTCTACTAAGTGAAGTATCACAAGAATGGAAAAACAAGCACCACATGTACTCACCATCAAATTGGTATTAACTGATCAACACATAAGTGCACATATAAGAATAACATCTGTTGGATGTCGGGCAGGCGGGAGAGGAGAGGAGGGGATGGGTATATGCATGCACAGACAGTGCGATGCGCACCATCCAGGGGATGGACACTCTTGAAGCTTGGACTTGGCGGGGGGTGGGTGGGGGCAAGGGCAACATATGTAAGCTAAACATCTGTATCCCCATAATATGCTGGGGAAAAAAAAAAAAGATCGAAGATAGGAAGATGGGTTAGGATGTTGCTTTACTTGGCCAAGTGAAACAAAATGGTGATTTCGATGTGGTATTTGAAACTGAGATGGCACAACTTACTCACATTTGGGATGTATTTTACTCATATTTGACATGTATTTGCAGTAAATACATGATCATTTTGTCCTGAGGATAGCGTTTAACACAAGAACAAAGAAGAGAAAGAAAATATCAGCTATTTTCACATTTTCTTAGATACAGGTCTTGTCTTAGGCAAGACTTTGAAGTATGTAAAACATATATTTTCCTTTGTCATATTCTGATATGTTATCTTTTCACATAACCAATTCCCCAGAATCTCAGGCATAGTATTATCCTACTATCCTAATTTCTTCTTTGTGACATCAAAATAAAAATAAAAATAAAATTTTCAGGATCCCAGTTTCCTGTCTTTATACCATTTTTCAAAACATCCATTACCCTTGTGTGGGAAAATAAATGATTAAGTAAATAAATATGTGAATAAATCTAATGGAAATAATTTTCTGCAATTTCTGAAGAACTGATAGATCAGTAATATTCTTATTTGTTATTAGGAAAGCATCCTGGCCTCAGACAGGATGGCATGGTATAAACCAGTTACAATCTCAAAAATATCAAAAGTTAACAATGAGATTTAATGGATCAAACAAGGTAGTTTATTACTCAGAGCATAGCAAACATCATGAACATCAGCAGAGTTACATCAGTTCTCCTGTCTCTAAGTTTCAGGGAAATTGTACAGTGATAGCAGATAACTACTATGCATGTGGTGGGCTTTGCAGTGCAGCTGAGGAAATCTTCCATTTTTATATTAATTAAAAGCAGTAAGCAAAGCTGCCCTTTTTTCTGAAGGCAAAAGGACTATCCTTCCAACATTTCAACTTGAATGGGAATGTGTGTGCATGTGCACATATGCATGAATGTGTGCATTTATTTATTAGAAAGCTGTGTAAACAGCAAAGTAAAAGCATTTGTGAAATATGAAGTAGGTATTATTTTCTCCGACCACTTAAATAAGCTGTTACTCAGGATTCAATACTTAAGTTTTACCTAATGTAAAGAATGTTAAACATTCTTAACTTCCCTAATTTAAATTCACAGAGTTCTAAAACTTCAAGTTTTCGTTTCATTTTGTTTCTCTTGTTTTGTTTCATTTTGTTTCAGTCTCATAATTGCTCCCATAGAGGCTACACTTGGAGTTTCAGTATGGAGAGAGATTGGTAGGCCAGAGTGTTAGGGTGGCTTGGGAAGAGCAGAGGGTTGCAACTCTTTGGAATTCATGTATTTATAAATCGAGTTTCCTGCATTCATAAACTGAAACAATACATTTTTTTATAAATAGTAGTAGCTCCTATTGCTTACAAAGGGATGAAACTCAGTATATTTTCAGTTACTGAGGTTTTTTTTTTATTTTTTTTTTTTACTGTTAATGTGGTCTTGTAAAAGCTAGGAAGCTGAATGAAAAAGATAAAACATTCAACAGCAATGCACATGCCTAGTACTCTATCTACAGTCCCGCTGAGAAAAGACCTTTGTCTTTTTCTTAATTAAAATAACATTTCTTCTCTATAAATTCAATGTACAATGTTTGTTTAAGAAGACAAGCATTATCTCATACAGTAGTATTTGTAACACCTGTACAGTGCTACTCAGCTAACCAGAAGAGGTTTGGTTTATAACAAAACATGCTAACATCTGGTCCAGGAACCCTGAAGAAATGAGATACAGTTACATAGACTGATTATGCCAAGTTGTTTGAAGAAATACTCAAAACTTAGCTACTACAAAAGTATCTATGATAACAGCTGCATCAGTAAATTATTTTGTGGCATATACAATAATGTGAGAATTCAATATCTAAATTGTAGTAAAGTTTCCACCAAAGCTAAACACTATTCTCATTAAAAAACAAATTCCATATAATTTCCTCATAATAATTTGTTAACAACGATACATATACAGAGAGAGATCAACCAGGAAATTACATTTACTTGCTTTATGGAGTTTAAAAGATTTTACAAGAGTAAAACCTAGAATGCTATAAGTGGTATTACCAGGTGAGCCAATTAATTATATTCATAAATTCAACAATAAAAATACTTATAAATTAAGGACTGATTCATAGCATAAAAATAATAAAATATACCAACTTCCATTCTGATTTTGACCACATTGCATATTTGCTACTCCTATAACCCAAGCAGAGCAATCTACAAATGTAAAGATAGCATACTTACATCCATTATGCTTACTCAGAAAGATTGTCTCTAGGGTGAACCAGCCATTCTAAATGAAGTTGCTTTCAAAGTTGATAAGACTAATCATTTCTTTAAGTGCAGAGAAAATTGTAGCATCTATGATACTTTGCCAGATGTTGAGTATATTAGACACTGCTTATGAGTGAATTACTTTCCAAAGGTAAATAAAACAGTTTGAAAGACAGAAAAGCATTTTCAAGACATTCTTGCTCTTAATAAATGATGGAACAATATTTATAAAAACAGTAAGTTCAGTTCAATGCAACAAAATACATAAGCTGTGTATTTACATGATTAGGCATGAAAACAAGTGGCATATTCATGAAGAAGGCATGTAACAACCAAAGACAAAGCTAGGAGAAATCCTAGATTCCTTAGGGTAGTGTTCTAGAACTCTGTTTTCCAATGGATACAAAATCTTATCTATTTGGGGAGAAATTTTTGTAATTCCAAAAATTAAATTTTCATACAGCCTAGATAGATACAAATATTAATATACATATTTTCTAAAAAAGAAGAATGCCCATATCACAAAATGTATAAGAAGATAAGTTTTGAGGGAAAAAAGAGATTAGGTTCTATTTTAATGCACTTTGATTAGTAGACAGAAATGGTATATAATATGTGGAGGAAAGAATAGAGGGATTAATAACACTTGAATTTAAGTGGATCAGTGAAATCCTAGACTAGCAAATTGAAATCACATAGATCTTAACCAAATTTCACAAAATAGTGGGAGAAAAATGACAAATTTACCTAGAAATATGAATAAAGACAATGGCTTTTGATCAAATTGAAATGACAAAGGCAAGATGGATCACAGATGGTTTCAGTTTCATACATGAGGACTATTGACCAAAAGGGAGGAAGAAACCCCATAAAGGATGAAAAATCTGTCCCTCTTTTTTGACATCAGACAGACTCAGTTTATGAGACCAACCAGGTAGACCTACGTGTCCCAAGGTGACAGGCATTGCAGAAGACTTTGAGTCATGCCCGCTGCAGACACCCATTCGCTTGTTCATTCAGTCCTCAAGTCATTTTCACATTAGTTTATTTATTCTTCCATTAAGTCAGGCAGTCATCTATATTTGCATATTGCTTTACTACTCAAAAATCTTTGCTGCATATACTTTTTCATTTAATTATTTTGTCAAACCTATCCAAGGAATAAACCAACATTATCCCAATTCCTTATAGATGAGAAAAAAGTCTTTGAAATGCTAAATGATTTACCTTATTTCATACAGAATATAAATTGCTTATCCAGAAATTTATAACTTCAATATTGAGTCCTTCATAATCTAATAGGCAAATATAATATCACAAAGCAATGAGATTGGAGTCAATAATTGTATCAGTAAGTCAAGTTATTTTCAAAATTTATGGGGGAAAATTGTAGTTCTTAAACAATGCAAAACAAAAGCAACAACAGCAGTTTACTGTTGTATTCAAGAAAAATTTAACGGAGAAAAACTATTTGCTTTTTCCATACTGTCTTTTTAAGCACCCAGATGTGAATAACTAGAGCAGCATTTGTTTCTTTTCCCACTTTGTTACTGTTAGAGTTTGACTAATTCACTGCTCATTTCCCTGTTTATTTGCATAATGACTTGAGATGTTTCAGTTTTTGTGACTGAGGAATATATACAAGGCACACTAATTGATATCAGCCACTATAGTAAAAAATTTAAATTATTGTAAGAATAAAATCTATATATAAATGAGATATTGTATTAGTACTGCCAAAAATTTTAGTTATCAAAAATGGAAATAAAATAGCTGGGAAAATTTAAACCTGTACAAGTCATATACTCCATATATTTTATTCTGCATTTTCTTACAAATCTATATTCCTCTTAATGTAGCAATGTAACTCTCAGTGGAGTGCAATGTAGAATATTAGGAATATTGTAAATGTAAAATTATTAAATATCTCTATTGTGATTTTCAAGTTGGTCTTATTTCAAGAAATCAATCCAAATTCTGTAATTACAAACTAAAATAATTTACTCATAAGCACATTACAAACTCAGTTGTGTACTCATACAACTTTAATAATATTATGACCCAGAGAGAAAAGATAAAATGATTTAAAGGGCTAATCTTGTCACTATCATGTTCCGCCTGTTGTGATGCAAGGAGAAGGGCAGTTTTCCTATGTGGATTATTTCAAAAGTCCATAACTCCAGTCTCGTCATCAAAAAATAACTGCCAAACACAAATCAAGGGCATTCTACTAAATACCTGACCAGTATTTGTTAAAACTTTCAAGATCATGAAAAATAAGCAGAGAGTGAGAAACTGCCACAGATTGTATGAAACAAAGGAGACTCGATGAATAATTGCAATGTAGTCTTCTTGATTGGGTAGGACAATGGGAATCTGGTGAAATCAGAATAAAGTCCGTAATTTATTTAATAGTGTTTTACTAATGTTAATTTCTTAGTTTTGTCAAATGTGCCACATCTATAAAAGATGCTTACATTAGTAGAGATTGGGATAAAGGTATTGGGAAACTCTCTGTACTATCTGTCTTTGCCACTTTTCATAAATCTGATATTATTTTAAAATAAGTTAAATATTTTAATAAGTAGCATTTATCTTGAGTGGAAAAATAAATCGATTGATTGGAAATATCTGCTAAGGAACTAACAAACGACAGCCCTTATCATAATTACAAAAGATAGTAAAAGATAATTGCCCATTTGCAAAAGAAAAATGTGTAACGTATCTTTATGTTTGGCAATTTTAAATAAAGTCATAGTGAAGTAACCTCTTTCAGATACAACATATACTGTATTTTAGAGTTCCCTCTCTCCTCTCTCTCTTTCCTCTCCCTTCCTCTCTCTCTTCAACAAAAACAGCTACAATAAGATGTCCAGTAGACATGATATACTTATAAATCCAGCTTCTATTGTGTAATAGTTTGCTCATTAATAATGTAGTAACTGAATGTTATCTAGAGTGTTGACTACATAATCTTATCATTATACATTTTCAATTATAATCACAGAATTTTATTTTCCATCAGTAATCATACAAGCTGCTTTGCCACAGCCATTGAATTTTTGAAGAAATTATTTACTATTAGAAATATACCTTTCCTAATGTATATTTTAATTAATGACTCACCCCCAAAAGTATTTTCTCATGTACTTCTAATTGATGCAGAAAGATTTAAATACTATAATCTGACTAGCTGGAAGCCTTAGTAACTCTATCTAACACTATAAAAAAATCTCCCTGTTGTGTGATTTTTTTTAAACACTTGATTCATCTAATCACTAAAGATTTTTTTGTGTGTCTCCAAAAATTGTATTTAGTGCAAAATGAATGTTATTTTCCCTGGAAAATAAATACTCTTTTCCAAGTAATATTGTAATATTTTCAAAGTAATATTAACAAATAAAATTGAACCCTTCTTTTAAAGTAATCCAGAGCAAATTGTCTTTCTTTTATTTTTAGTTAAGTGATCTTAAAAAAAGTTTCCCAATATATGAATGATATTGAGGCATTCCTCTCCCTTCCCCCATAGTTATTAAGTATAACTTAGAAAGAATATTCTGAACATTACTAAATATGTATTTTTTTATGTTTTGGATTGAATTTCACATGGTCTTATTTGTTGCAGAAAAAATGTTCAGGCTTTCTTCCTATTTTGAATATTTTACATTTTTTATTACTCATGCATAATACCTGTTATCTCAAGGCACAAGAAATGTGCCTTGTGTGATCATTGGTGACAATTGATCCACCTCTATACTTTACATAATTTCATGGCCATTTGTGACTTTTTTCATATCAGATGAGTTTCTCGCTGTTTTGCTTTTACTGAGGCTAAGACCTCTACTTGGAATAGAAATTTTACTTTGCCATTTTCTTAATAATTTTTACTGCGATTCATTCTTAGAACTCTTTTTAAAATCCTTTATTTACTTCATAAAGGTGAGTTTAATTGAATTAAAGTGATATAATCCACAAATCCCCTTTGCAATATGCAGAAATCTAGTAAGAGTTATCCCTGTTAACTTCATCAAATATAGCACTTTCTCATTAAACTCAGGCCACTTCCAATAATGTACATGATCCATGGCAGTATGACCAATATATTGATTGAGAACCTTATATCAAATAATAATGTTGAATATAAGTATGTTTTGTAAAAATAATATTGGTAGATATTACTACCAGTTTTCCAGATATCAATAGATCTTCTCAAAAACTGCGATCCCCTCTTCCAGGGTCAAAGTCAGGGAACATAGCAAATTGGATAAAATTTACCATGAAAAGCACCTAGTAAACACCTCAGGTGTGGCATTTCTGATGTTGAATGCCTCATGTGCACCCTCATATAGAACATAATGATACCACAAACTTGGAGCAAAAACTTCAAGATATTTTCTGTAATTTAGATGCCTGATCCTAGAGAAATAGAAGCAATTCCCTTACAAGTATTCACTTTCAAACACAATATTCTTTCATGGAAATACATTAAAACTTCCTCTGGAAAAAAAAAAAAACAATAATCAGACTATCTCACCTTTATCCTGGTTGACATGTCATTTTAAAAAATATCACATAACCAATATATTAGAAATAGAAGCTTTAGCAATTTAATAGTCTAGTGATAGAAACTCGAGTGATATTTAATATCACCTGAAGTGAAGTATAACTTTATTAATAGAACTACTGTAACATTGAAAATTGTTTGCTTTTATGCTATGCAAACCTTAACTGAAAACTTCAATGTCATTAAGCTAAGCCATTATCTCACCAGTGTATTCCATATGTGTAAAAATTGTCTTCTTAGGGGTTCATAAAGTCATAAAATTCTTAGCATGATGTAAAGGAATCAAAGAATGAAATTATAATTTATAAATGAATCTGCTTTTGTGCCCTATCCATATGTCTTTTATAAAAAATCTAGCAATATGAGACCCAAAATATTAAAAATAATGATGTGTCATTATATATGTAGAAAGAAGAATATTTTATCTACAAAGGCAAATGTCAGATTTTAATCTGAATAATTTTATATTTTATGTGTCTAGACATGTGTTAAAGTGGTCATTATTTCTATATCTGCATATTTCATTTTTAAATAGGTTAACATTAAGAATTTTTTTGTCAAAAATATTTAAAAATGAAAATCTGGAGTAAGATCAAATTTTAAAGAAATATTAATTTGTAATATTCAACACAAATATTTAGTAGTATGCATACAATTGATCATGATTGAAGTTGGATCTTGTTTTGTAGCTTTCTACAGGGAAGCCTGCAAGTGTGGGAGACAATGGAATAATAGAAATAAAGCCATCCTTTTGTAAAAATAGTTTCTATCCACCAAAGCACAAGGTTCTGACCACAACCACACTCTATGTTAATAATAATAATAATAAAGGTCTTTTCTTTTTCCCTTAAATTCTCCCAATAGATTCTCCTTTCAGTCCTTTAAAATAATCACTTTGCACTTAACGTTAAGTTACCAGAAGGTTCTGGGAAGGCCAGCCTCTGAAATCACCATCTTTCCAAAACCTCAGCAACTAACAGAGCTTGAAATGGAATTAGCAGATAAAAGACTAAGGATCAGAAAAGCATGTCTTCGTGGGATCATCTCAATTGATTGCCTTAGGGTTGCACTTAAAATCTCTAAAATATTCGTGGTAAGTTTAGAACCATAAAATTTAAATCCCATATTTTTTTTATCATCATGGATCAAGTTAATAGCAGACACCTCATTTTTATATTTCTTCATTAATCCATGCATTACAGTAATTGGTATTTAATCTTTATAAAATGGGACATTTTACCCTTGACTAGATTGATTTATTAAATTTCCTTGAAAATGGTAAAAACGTAGCATGTTTTAGAAGAAAAACAGATCAAAAGAAAATGTGGTTCTGCTAAAACAATTTAACAAAATTATGAAAATACTGTTCATAACATATGTTAATGGTGATAAAATTCACTTTAAAAATAATTTTCTCTTATTGGTTTCCAGATAAGCATTCATCTGAACAGAAATTTTATTCACAATGTCATGAGAAGTTAACAACAAAAAAAGGAAAGACAGTTTGTTCTCATAGTTTCAAATCTGATTTATTTCTGAAACGCCAATCATATGTTCATGACATGTTTGTGTATGTTATGCTGAGGTAGAGGATGGGATGGGGAAAAAGGTGGATGAAAAAGAAAATTGTGTCTCGGAGCAGTACGATACTTTGCCTATGATTATCACCCTGATAATTAGCATACAGAGAGTCACATCCAGTTTGTCCACATTTCTAACCTCTTTGGGGTTGTACGCAACCGTTGTCTACCATCTTTATTCAACTTTGACCCCAATGACATTTATCTGAAGGGCACGATTGAAGTAAACTTCTTTTATTTCCACATAAGTGTATCAGAGTGAAGCAAATGAAGTCATATTATTAAGCTTCCCACCCCCCCAGCCCTGCAGATTCAGTTGCTGTTTCATTTCAATTTAATTTTTTTTTTGTACAGCTAGACATTCCTCAGATAATATTTTTGTTTTCATTTTTATTTTATCGTGTAAAATTCTGTCTATTCCTGAAGATAATTAGTCCTGATTGATTATAATAATTCATCATTTCATATTCCTCCAAACATAAAAAATTCCAAAATAATGAGTCATATTGTCTTTCCATTTTGTTTTGTTTTGTTTTTAAAACCTTCTCCTGAGATATAGCGGTGGTATGGAATAGCTTTTACCTTGAAAGTTTACTTGTGTCTTTCTCCTGAGATGTCCAAAATATCCACTTTGTATTAAAATTATGAGGTACTGGTGATGTTTTTTAAGATTTTGTCACACATTCCACCTGGGTAGAATGTGTTGGGTGTGGGTAGGGGGTAGTTTTAGAGGGATTTTGGTGGTTTCCCCAGATTACAGTACACGTCACATGGCCAGAAGCCATTTTTAAAGCTCAAGACATGAAGTTATATTTCGTTGCTTAATTGATAATTATTTATGCTGGAAATTCTGGTCTCTAATTTCAATTTACCATCATATCCTGGGAGTTTCTCACATAATCTAGCTTTAAAACCTATCAAAAGAACATGCCTCAAGGAACTGGAGTAAGAGAATTTGGATTGCTTAAAATCTCCTTTCCATTGCAGAATTTACAATTTATGATGAGATGATCATGTATTAAGTAAATTTTTGGACATAATTATTTTTCTTTCTTGGAGAATAAATCAAGGTTTTGGCTTAATAATTAAACTGCTACATCACTTGACATAATTTCTCATTCTTCTTTTTCTTTTTGTAGATCTTTGTAGAAACATTAATGCAATCTAGTACATTTTGGTTACAGTTTTACACATTTAAATAATATTTAATTTATATATTTATTGTTTTTTTCCTGTTGTACTTAATCTTATTTCTTTTAGAGTAGTTTCCACATTCTCCCGTTTCTCTCTACATTATTAAGGTATAGTTGACAAAAAATTGTATATATTTATGATACAGAACATGATGTTTTAATTTTTTTCCTTTTCTTCCAGAGACAGGGTCTCACTCTGTCACCCAGGCTGGAGTGCAGTGGCATGATCATAGCTCACTGCAGCCTCGAAACTTTTGGGCTCAAGCAATATTCAGTCATAGCTAGAACTTCATGAGCATGATACCTTGCCCAGCTAATTTAAAAGAAAAATTTTCTTGGATACAGGATCTCACTATGTTGCCAAGGCTGGTCCTGGACTCCTGTCCTCAGGTGATCCTCCTGTCTCAATCTCCCAAAGTGCTAGGATTACAGGTGTAAACCACCACACCTGACCTTGAACAGGATGTTTTGATATATGGGTACCTTGTGAAATGATTAAATGAACGTAATTAACATATTCATCATCTCACATATCTATCAATTTGTGTGTGTGTGTGTGTGTGTGTGTGTGTGGTGAAAACATCTAATCTCTTAGCAATTTTCAAGTATACTATACAGTATTAAAAGCTATAGTCACCACGCCTACATTCAATCTCCAGAACGTATTTATCTTATCTAACTGAAATGTTTTACCACTTAAACAATTTATCCCCCTATCCAGGGTAGGGAACCTGAGGCCTCAAAGCCCCATGTGGCCCTCCAGATCATCGAGTGTGGCCCCTCAACTGAATCTGAACTTTACAGAACACATGAATTTGTTCTGTAAAATTTGGATTCAGTCAAAAGCCTGCCCTCAAGGATACATCTAGGTTTCTGTAAATATGCCCTATTATGTTTACACAAGAAGTTGCCTCATGGTACATTTTTAAGAATGTAACTCCATCCTTAAGCAACACACGACTGGGCAAGAATCCAGAGAAAATTTATGGTAAACTTGACTAGACTGAAATAACTGGAAGTATGTAAAGAATCTCTATGTCCTTAACTCTCTCTGAAAAGTATCAGTAAACATTTTAGACTAGACTGTCTCAGTTACCTCTGCTATTGTAGTATGGAAGCAGTCATAAACAATATGTAAACAAATGAGTATTGATCTTCCAATAAAACTTTACTTACAAAATCAGGCAGTGGGCTAGATCTGGCCCATAGGGTATAGTTAGTCAATTCCTGTTCTAATGAACAAAAAGTCCATGTTTGAAAGGTTTATTTTTTTAAAGGAAAT
>RJWJ010027005.1:0-22564 GCA_004363605.1 Indri indri
CTTTGGGCCCCTTCTTGCCAGGAAAAATATTCCATTCTCAAGTAGCTGTGGAAAACGCCTTTTGTGATTTCATCGCCACTGGCTCTCCAGGCTTCTTCACTGCTGGCATAAACAAGCTGCTGTTAAGATGGCAAAACTGTGCCAACAGTGTAGGCACATACTTTGATTAATTGTACTGTTTCTTCTTTGAGATATAATAAACTAAACCTTTGATTTGAAATCAGACATTTCATATTTAATGACCTAATAGTTTGCTAGAAGTTTTTGTTTATTTTTGTTATAGTGTTTTTTGTCTTGTTTAAAAAGCGTCTGTACACACTCCCTCCCGGACATCTTCAGCCTCGAGGCTTTAAGGACTCTGTAGGTGCTGATGATGTCCACATTTATACCTGCAGCTGATCACTGTCCTCAATCCCAGCTTCTTAATCCCAACTGCTTTTTACAGTTCCACGGAGATAGCCGAACCCTCAGGCCTCAGGTGTACATACCCAAACTGCTCCGATGGAGCTGGCTCATCCCTCGAGCCTCATGTGTGCACACCTGAACTCCTTCTGAATGCATCTGGCTCAGGAAGGGCAGCGTGGTCTCTGTAGACCTTTGTCCTTTCTTGGGAAACCCCCGCATTCGTCTGCATTTCTTTGTCCTGCGCTCCAGCCCGTGGGCGATTCTGTAGGCTCAACTTCTGGAAGGCATCCAGAACGACCACTTTCTGTTGCCACTGGCACCTCACCCGCTCCCCTCCCCTGGATGTTGCTGTCCCTCCCTTCCTCTGGCTGCCCACTCAGCACACTTTGCACCTGCAGCCCGGGACCCCGCTGCACGTGCTCACCTGTGTCCTGCCAGCCTGCTCAGTGCCGCGTGCTCCAAGAAGATTCTCAACTGTCCTCTAAGCCCCACTTCCTGGTCACCTTTCCTGCTCTCTGTTTCCATAACGTCCCTTCAACAGACGCTGTATCATTTACTTGCTTTGTCCGGGTGTGCCTGCCTCCTCCTCCCTAGAGCATGCTGTGGGCACAGGCTTCCCAGCGGCTGCCAGCACGGTGGATACATGGAGTGTGACGTTCATCCGGGGTTTTCTCCAGATGTGCTAGTGTGATGGGGCTGTTGTCACTGACCTTTCTAATGCTGACGCACCCTTGCGTTCTGGGGTAGCGCCCTGGGTCCTGCGGTGTTTGTCCTCCTCGTGCACGGTGGGTTTGGCTCACCGCCGTTTTGTGTGTTTGCATCGTGGCTCCCGGTGATGCTCCTCTCACTGCCTGTGCTGCGCTTTACTGGTCGGGGTTTTTGCTTTCTTCCTTTTGTTTCTTTTGAATTTATTTTGCTACTTGTTTTCTTAACTCGTTAGGATGGAGTAGCACTTGAGCTCTTTTCACAGCTTTTATTATTTGGGTTTCCTTCAGTCCTAAGTATTTTTGAGTTTCCATTTTGATTTCTTTTTTGCTGCCTGGGTTCTCATTTCCAGGTGAGTGTTTCTAGTTGTCTTTTATTACTGACTTTGAAAGGTCACCGTTGCATTTGCTGTCACTGAGGTCAGAACTATTTCAGTCTTCGAAATGTGAAACTCGCAGTACGGTCCAAATTGCAGTCAGCTTTTACGGCTGTTCTGTGTCCTTCCATGGCAGTCTGCAGTGCGGGACCGCTCTGTCACGGCTGAGCCAGGCTCCCTACCTGTGCTGTCTCGCGCGGTGTCAGTTACCAAGAGAGGTACCTCTCGGTCTCCCGTTCTGATGATGCGTGCGTCTGTTTCTCCTTCCGTTTCTTTCTAGTTTGCTGTATGTATTAGAAGGCTTATTATTAGCTGCATGTGGGTTTATATTTTTGAGTTTTGTTATTTTGAAGTGACCCTCATTACCTTCGGTGACATCTGTGGTGGTTTAGCCTGTTTTGCCTCAGATTAAGAAAGCTCTGCGCATCCCCCATTAGAATTTTCTGGTATAGCCTTTTCCTCCGTTTACTTTGAACCATTCTGTCCCGTCACGCATCACGCTTACCTCATGTAAACGGCATGCGGTCAGCCGCTGCTGCTGAGTCTCGGTTTTTGTCTTTATCCGAAACATTTGTCCAGTTATCTTTATGTAAGTACCGATTTATTTGAATTTTTTGTTTCTATTTCATTTGAACTTTCCGTTCTGCTTGTTCTGTTTTCTCTTTCCTTCCTTTCTTGCCTTTGGGGCTTGTTTTCTTTTCTTGTCTTTTGTTTTTTTTGTCTTTCTGTTTTTGCACCTCTACTAATTTAAAAACTATCAGTTCTCTTTTTGTTCTTTAAGTAGTTACCCTAAAATTTCCACATGCACTTAAAGTGTGGTGTTAGTGCCGTCTCTGCTTGTTCCTCAGCTGGTCTGTTTATCCGCCTCCCTGTAGGTGCTGCTGTTACCCTGATTTTAGTTCTGTCCTTTTTCGTCTCCACGTCCCACGTGAGGTGGCTTTCCTTCCACTTGGCCATCCTCTGGGATTTCCGTCAGTGTCTGAGAAAGCCTGTGTTTCACTCCCGTTCCTGAAAGGTAGCTTCGCTTCGTGCAGAACTCCAGGCTTACGCTTGTTTTCTTGGCGGGTTAATAGTATTGTCCCCTGGTTCTGGCTTTCGTTGCTGATGAGAAGCAGATGTCTGTCTGCTGCCGCTTTCCGATGGCAGTCTGTCTTCCTCTCCCTCTGTTGAGACCTTGTCTTTGGTGCTCAGCAGTTGCACTGTGACACTGTGGTTTAGGATCTGGTGGCTTCCGGAGTCCGGGGCTGACCTGTCATCGTTTCAGAGATGAGCAGCCGTGGTCGGTTGGGGCCACCCCCCAGTCTCCAGGTCTCTCGATGCCCTTCGTGCTTTCTGTTTCCTGTCCTGCTGCGATCTGAGTGACGTCCTCGCTGTCTCCCGGTTCACTCGTCTTTCCCTCGGTTAGGTCTGATCTGCTCTTAAGCTTGTCCGTTGAATTTTTATCTTGATTATTGTATATTTTTTATTTTCAGAAGTTCCCAAATTTACTGGGTCTGTGTTCATAGCTTGTTGTCGGGCTTCACAGGGTGCAGTTACTGTGTGTCTGATAACCTCTGTCTGAAGTTTGCTGCGTCCGTTCTGTTTGTGGTCTTGGGTGAGTTCTGCTTATGGACGTTCTTTGCGACCTGGGGTGAGGTGGGGTCTTGCTTCTGCTGGGCTCCTGTGCGTGCCGTCCAGACGTGGTGCTCGGCTCGTGGCTTGATGTCCTGGTGTCTCTCAGGTAATGTCCGTTTGGTCTCTAAACTTGTGTCTCTTTCTCCGGCCCCCAACCCTGGCACTGAGGCTCCAGGCAAGTGATTTCCTCACGGCCCCCTTTGGAGGAAGGGGCTGTGGCACATTCCTTGCCACTTCTGGGGACCTTTATGGTGACAGTGTCTCCCTTCAGGATGGCCGCTGGGGGGCAGCCTGGGCTCTCCTGTTAGCTGCTCCCTGAGAGTGGGGTCTAGGCCTCGTGTCTTGTTCGCTGTGCCCTGTGAGACCCCCAGGGCCACGGCGCGAGGTCTCCCCAAGTGGCAAGTGCTCGTGGGCAAAAGCTGCGGAGCATCTCTGCTCAGCGCCTGGGGTCCCGCCTTTGCTTGGGTTTGGGAACCGGCAGGCCCTTACTTTTTGCAAGTTTCTCAGTGCGTTTAAGTGTCTTCTTAGTATTTTACTGAAGACATCTCAGGATTTTCAGTGCTGTGCCAATCTCAGTCCTGGCCCGTCGTGGCCCGGAAGCCAGCCTTGCGGTAGCTGGCATATGTTTCCCATCAGCTCTGCAATGACAACTGGGGCACTTAGTGAATCCTAGTCACAGTTTTTTTATTTTAAGTTACAATGAACTAGTAAATGCCCTCTGATTAATTTTAATAATGAGGGCTAACATTTATTTGGAGCTTTGTCATTTATAAGTACATCATACAATTTAATATTTTCCCCAGAACTATCTTGGGTAAGACTTATTTTCATCCCTGTTCTATAAATAGAACCTAGCAAGGGGGTGGGGCCCTCAGAGTTGGGGTCCCCAGCTGCCACGCACTCAGGAGGCTGCTCTGCGTCTCTGAGCCAGCGTCCCTGGCACTGCTCGTTAGACACACATGGCCCAGATCCTTTACTGTGTCAAGACAACAGGAGATGCCTGCAGCAAAATGTTTATAGAAAATAAACACGGGGTGGGAAGTTTTGTTTTATAAAATGGTACAATCTCAATCACGATTTTAAGAAAAATGTAGGAAATTGATAAAATAACCACTCTCGAAATTTGGTGCATCTCCAGACCAGACTGCAGTGTGGTGGTCTGACCCAGACCTCCACGCGCCCGCTTCAGCTCGCCATCTAAACCACACAGCGTGGCTCCATCCTGGAGCGAGTGCAGCAGGGCCCTCAAGCACTCACAAGATGCTCAAATATTTAATTCCATCCTCAATATCATTCTCTCATATAAACTTGGAGCAATTTTTATTAAAATAAAAAATTATCTGAAATGTGAAACCAAAAATAAGCTTAAATTACAAGCGATTGCAAATATGGAGGCAGTCGTTATTCACGGTTAAGGTGGAGTAACTCGTTCTCAGTATTTCAGGTGAAGATACCCTGAGAATTGCTCCTTTGTGCCACCTGGTATTTTTTTTTTTTTTGCATTAAGAACTGAGAAGAAAGGGGAGAAAATTCTCTTTCTGTGCACACAGTCCTTTGGATTCTACGTTTGGCTTTTTGTTTTGTCCAAGGTTGCAAAGCTTCCTCAAGTTGTCCAGCAGCAGACTCCCGTGGCCGGCATCCAGCAGGTCGCCTCTGCCTCCCAACAGGTAGGACATGGAGACACACAGACCTAATCCACTTCACACTGCCTGTGTTAAGAGGATTTGTAGTTTTCATCCTGAGGAAGTATAATTTCAATGATTAGAGAATCACTTTTGGTCTTCATAATACACATAAAAACATTAACTTTGGAGGGAAAACTTGATACTCTTTATGTTAGGAAAAGAACTGTGAACGAGCGTGTTCAAACTTGGTGCCAGCCGTACTGCAGGAGTCTCATCTTGCGCTCACGTCTGGGATCGTTCACCCAACAGAAAATCTTAGACGTGTCCCACCAGATGAAGGCACTTCCCTGCGGTTTTAGAGCAGCGCAGACTGAGAAAGCAGACGCTCTCTGCGACCTGTGGTCCCCAAGCAGAAGTGCTGTGAGGACTGCGTTGGCTTCACCTCCCTAGGAAAGTAGCCCTTCAGGCTCCGTCACTGTCCTCGTCTGTGGCTACAAGCTGTGACTGTATGGCACAATGCTTTAAATTTAAAGAAATGCTTTAAAATTTTTTTATTTTGTTCGAAGTCACACTGGCTTACAAATTTCAAGAAACCAAATAGTATTAAAAGCTTTACAACAATAACAAAACCAGTCCCCTGACCCAACTCTGACCCTTTTCCCCAAAGACATCTGGTTTTAGTCTAAAAGCAACCGTATTTTAATTGTCTATTTTTGTTCAGTTAGAAAGCAGAGTTCATATTTTGGTATGAAGGATAGTTCTTCCGTGTCATAAAAGCACACCTGCTAGCGAAGTTGCTCAAACCCCTTCCCCATCCCCGAGAATGTCCACTGTCCTGTCCCTGGGCTGAGTGTGCTGGGCAATGTGTGTTTTCTGACTCTCTTGGCTCAGGCTTCTCCACAGACTGTGACGCTCACGCAGGCTACGGCGGCGGGGCCGCAGGTGCAGGTGATCCCTGCAGTGACCGCGACAGCCCAGGTGGTTCAGCAGAAACTCATACAGCAGCAAGTGGTGACTACGGCGTCCACCCCGATCCAGACCCCAGGTGTTCCAAACCCAGCCCAGGTGCCAGCCAGCTCTGACAACCCGAGCCAGCAGCCTAAGTTACAGATGAGGGTCCCCGCCGTCAGGCTAAAGACTCCCACCAAACCTCCGTGCCAGTAGCCAGCACAGCAGGGGCAGCCTCTCGGCCAAGGCAAAACCACCTTCCTCCCGGAGAGCACTGCGTTTATTTCTGAACCTTGGGACAATGTCATGTGAGATATTCAGCACGTGGAAAGCTACGGTTGAAACAAAGTAGTATAATCATTTTATTAAAATGTTCCTACGCTGCAAGAAAAATGATCCTTACTGAAGGCCCCTTTTCTGTATTATGTGACTAATTGAAAAAGGTACAGTAAATTTTTGTCTAAATCATTACACCTTTTAGTTTTTCCTCCAGAGCAGTAGTGCTGGGTTTTGAAAGCCATTTAGAATTTCCCTGTTAGTGTCTAGTATTTTGCACGTTACAGAAGCCATTTGCAATGTGCAGTGAGCATACATAGGCTTTTTAAAGCTAACACATGGTCTTGGATAGTGTGTGCCATAGTTCCATTCTCTCTGCCTGACTGGAAAGCACACCGTGGTCTTCACAGAGGAGAAGCCTGTCCACAGCGACATCACCTGAGATCGGTTTTCATTCCAAAGAAAGCCAGCGTGGTTTTTCCCTTCCCTCATAAAATGCGATCTAACTCCTGAGGGAAACATCCAACACCCATGTAAATACATGGGACCTGTCCCCAGCTGTGTTCAAGGGAAATTTGTTGCTGAATTTTCATTCCAAAGAGTAGCCAGTGCGACCTTCCCAGGCCCCACCCTCTGTGTGATTCACTTTGAATTGAAGGAAACGTTTGGATTGAGACCCATCTCAATCAGGACGGGGCCCCAGCTTTTGGACAAAGCTTTCGTGGACTGAGTGTGTAAACAGCTCCAGGGAACCTTGAGATGCTTCTGCCATGGCCTGGTCTGAGCCACGAGGACCACACAAGGGTCGTGTTGTGGCAGATGTCACAGCCGAGTGCTAGGTGAGGGTGGGATGTTTGTCACTGACACCTCCTTGCTGCCATGACTAGCCCAAGCTTGATCAGGGGAGCTAAGAAACCTTTGTCTAAGGTGGCCTGTTTGTGTATCCAGACGTATTAACCACAGCAGTGGCCTGGTCAGCTCCACCGTGGACATGTGACGTCAGATTCTGTCTCAAGACAGGTGAGCTCACTTGTGGTTCTGCCAGTCAAGTGGGAAACCACCCGAACTATTTGTGGAAGGTATGCTGTTGAGGGAAAAAGGGAAGCCCAGTATTTCCTACTATTCTTTTTTTTTTTTTTTTTTTTACTATGGCAAGACAATAAATGCAGTTTTAGTGGGCTCGATTGGCTGATGATGTCTCCGTACCTTCAAGTTTTCACTAAAGCAAAAAGGTACATACCAAGTAACACACTCTGTGCTCTTTTGGTCCAGGAAATTAGGCTACATTAGGCTTTTGTATACTAAGTGTAAGTTTGGGCACGGTAAAGATTCTTAATTTAAATTATATCTACTTGGTTTCCTCCCATTCTCACTTTAAGTGACATTAAGGAGCGCGTTGTCCTGCAGGTCTAGTGGACAGTAATGTGGCCGTATTTAGTGAAGTCAACTGGGAGCTCATTTGTGAGCTCTTGATAAGGAATTTGGAAAAAAGCAAAAAGTGTTGAAGAAACAGAGGGGATTTAACATTTCAGTTTATTGAACATGTCAAAACAGCACTATCATCTATTTTCTCACAACCGACCTGTTCGTTCTGTTTGGCCTGTGCCATGATGAGAGTGCGGCTCTCAGGAAGGCTGCTTGTACTTCGTGTCTGGTTCCCAGTGAAAGTTTTTACTCCTGAAATATATAGGAATCCTCTTTTTTGCCATTTTAATTTGTGCACCCTTTTCACTTTTCCATTGTCCTTTCCAAAGCATTGGCTGTCTCCTTTCAGGTGGTGATAAAATGTTGAGTGTATTTATTTTAGAATGTCTTAGACATGATTGCCTAAATAAAAGCCCTCTGTTGATCTACAACACTAGAAGAGAATTTAGGAACATTTCTCAAAAGGTTTTTAAGAGAGCAGAACTGGGATTCTGAGCATTTGCAGTGTGGAATTCCTGCCCCTGTCTTATTACGTGAATGAAAACGTCTTTTGTCTTCAAAGTGTCTTTTCTTCAGCGGTTCCCAATACAAAATATGGACAGCAGATATTTTTACTTTCATCACTCGGGGTGTAGTGACATCTAGATGTTACCGTTGCCCTGCGTGGTACTCAGTATAGTCATTTAAATAAAAACGCTCCCTCCATTCTATTTTCTTGGCCTTTGTTTTCAAGGTTAAACTTTCTAACTTAAGAATTAAGTATGTGTTCAGGACACGGTTGTCTAGGCCTTCTTGGAAAGCAGGGTTCATACCGATAGGACGTGGAATGAGTCAGAATTTTCAGAACGTACAGTATAAAGGCAGCAGTCAAAACACTCAGAATTCTAATTGGCCACTGTGGAAACAGTTACCCAGTTATTGTTTAAATCAGAGATGTTAATTCTAGTGAAGGCCAGACTGTTTTTAAAACATCCAGTGGGAAGCAGAAGGTTGGATGCAAGCCCTTGTTCAGATTTGGTGCCTGATAAGGCAGGTTTTTTCTTTCTGCAATCTTTATTATTATTTTTGTCAATTATTGTAACCAGATAGCTGTTGTGTTTTAAAATTTAAAGGAATGAGATTGAAATTGTAAATACTTTGTAAACATAAGCATTTGTACTTGAATAGTAGGATTTTAAAGGGCACTAATACCCTACCAAACAAAAGGCATAATAAAATGACCTTTTTATATATTTTTTTGTTTTGTTTTTCATAGAAAACTAGTATTTAAGGTGCTAGTTGTGTTTTTCATTTGTGTGAAGAAAAAACAAAAAGCAAAACAAGTAATGTTAGCACAGAGGTTTTCTCTTCCCCCACTCCTTCAGTGGCTGTAGAGGGAACGGAGTGTGCCCGGGGGTCTTCCGAGAAAATCTTGTTTACAGAGTCCAAAGCCGCACATGGAGGAAAGATGCCGACTCATCCTTGGTGACCTGCCGCCTTCACAGTGCCCGTCTCTGTCCTGGAGAGCCACGAGGGCACTAAGTGCCCTTCCATGCCCAGTCCACATGCCAAGGATGGGTGGGGGCACCTCTGTTCTCAGCTGCTCTCCACTGGAAACTCCCCCAAGCAGGTAGCCCGGGAGTTGTTTATTTTCCTTTTGCTTTTGGACTACCTTTTGTTAAAAAAAAGTTTCTGATGACAAAAAATAATGCATACTTTTAATAAAAAATGCATACACCATGCAAAGTAAAGAAGCACCCCAGAAGCCCGTGGTTGGTTTTGTATCTTCTCTCCCAGCACAGGAATGGGGTGCATGGGGCCCACACCCTGCAGCACAGCTCCCACCTCCCGTCCTCCAGATGGTAAAGGCTGCGGGCTCTTGTGTGCATCCTGGCATCTGCTGGTGATAGTGCAGACCCAGGGGTGCTGGGCAGTGAAGCACAGGCGGGCCCTTTACCGTGTACCCACCAGGTGCTGGGACTGGGAGGACCACAGAGATGTCGCCCCTTGGTTTCCCCTCTGCTGAGGAGGTTGTGAAGGTCTCATCAGGTGACGTCTGTGAAGCTGTCAACGCCTGGTGCCGAACTCGGTGATTGTTTATCGTTATTCTTGTCAGCGGAGAGGACGTCATGAATTGGGCAGGGCCTGCTGCTTCGGCCATCCCGACCCTGCCCCTGAATCTGCAGAGCCTGCGTGTGGCAGCAGGCCCCGGGAGCAGCTGCTTTGCCCCTGAGCCGTTTCTGTGCCTTCCAGTTGAGGCCGGGCCCTGGGGCAAGTGATGGCAAGTGACTGAGCAAGCAGCTGTCAGACCTGGGGTAGTGCCTCTGAGCCCCAGGGTCATGCTCACCTCCCACACCTCACCTCCAGAGTGTTGCCTCCTGCTCAGACTTCAGATCATGTGACAGGTGCTGCCAGCACCCTCCTGCACACTCCAGACTCGGGGAGATGGCTTGGCCATGGGGTGCCTGGGTTTGCTGTCACCGCATCCATACCCTAAAGCCAAATTAATCTTCCCAAAGGTCTCATTTTACTGGATGAATTATGGCACACACTTTCAGTGGAATTTAGTGTAGCACCCCAAGCAGGAGAGTGGAACCACATATTCTGGGATGGAATACGTCGGGGCCGTGTGCCACAAGAAAGTAACGACTTGTATGCCTGGGTGTGCACAGAGTGTCCGGGAATACAGCCGGCCGTCTGTATCCGTGGGTTCCACATCCGTGGATCCAGCCAACTGCGGACTGAAAATATTTGAAAAAAACTGCATCTGTTCTGAACACGTACAGACTTTTCCTTGTCACTTCCTAAACGACACGCGCTGCTACTCACATGGCATTTTACCCTGTGCTGGGTGCGATGAGAGATCGGGAGGATCTGCAGCGTTGAGGGACGTGCGCGGGTTGTGCGCGCACCACGGCCTTCGCCGCCCCTCTGCGTGGGGACCCGGCGTCCGCGGGGTCGGAGCCTCTGCCGGGCGGGCGCTGCTGCCTGGCGCCCCTGCCTGAGGAACTCGCCGCGTGCATCAGAGTGGGGCCCAGCGGTAGCTTTGTCCTCGCGCCCTGCGGGGCCCTGACCGTCCATGGGAGCAGGTTCCGACCTGCCTGGCCCTCTGGGGCCGTCCCGCCTCCCCGCGCGGCGTGTCTGCTTCAGCACGGGTGGGCGGTAAACGCCCCCGTGGCCGCCCCCACCCCTCTTGGCAGCTCGCCCCACCCACCCGTCACTCACAGCCGCCCCCACACTGCAGGTTCCCAGCGGAGTGACGGGATGCGCCCGGTGGACGCGGGTGGCCACAGCCAGCGAGGGGACGCGAATGCGCGCGGACGGCGGGCGGGGGAGCACTGCGCAGGCGTGGACTGAGGCCGTGTCCCGCCCACTGGGCTCCGATTGGCCCGACCTGCGCCTGCGCAATGCCCGGGCTGGCTGCCGCGCCTGCGCACTATGCCCGGGCCGGCCGGCCGGTTGTGTCTGGTCTGGTGGGTGCTCGCAGCCCCCTCGGCCGCCGCAGCGCTCGTCCGGGCCGGGAGCCGACGGCCGCGTCTCCCGGCAGCCGCGGTGAGTGACGGCCCGCGTGCCGGCCGCCGGGGCTAGGCCGGGCGGGCGTCAGGGGTAGCCCTCCCCTCGGCCCCGTTGCCCAGACCGTTGCCCTCGGGGCTCCTCAGCGACGCCTCCCCTCCGCCCCCGGGTGTTGTCACCGGGACCGCCCCCTGGCCGCCCCCTTCAGGACCACCCCCTCGTCACCACCACCCCTCCGTGAGCGCCCCCCACCCCGTGACTGCTTCCCCCCTGGTCACCGCACCCGGCTGCCCCCTCTGCCCGCCCCCAAGCGCTCCGAGCCCCTGCTGCCCAGCCGGCGCGGCGCCCGTTCTCCTGCGCTGTTCAGCCTCCTCGTGACCGCTCCGGCCTGGCGACCGCCCCTCCGCGGTGACTGTACCCAGCGGTTGCCCCTCCGGCGACCAGCCCTCCCAGTGACCGCTCCCCGCTCGCCGCACCGCGGCCACACTGCTGGGGACCAGCCCGCCCCGCCGCGGACGGCCGCTGTCCACGGTGCTGACGCGGCTTCTCCGGGCCCTGCGGTCAGCGCGTCCCCGTCCCGGGAGGTTGCGGCCGCTGCGCCGGGCGCGGTGACACGTGCAATAAAGCGTGTTTCCACAGGCCGCTTCTGCTCTGCAGCTCCTGCAGGAACGGACCCCGGACACCCTGTGGGCAGGCTCTTGGCAAAGGCCTTCCAGAACAGGGTGTTTTCTTTTTAATAATTTATAGGAGCTCTTTGTATAGTAGGGATATTTACCCTTTGCAGCCATAAAACGTTGCGTACATGTTTCTCCTGATTTTTGTCTTTTACCTTTGTTGAGAACATTTTTTATGTATTTTTTTCCTTTATAGAATCTGGATTTCCAGCTTTGCTTATTACGAAGGTTTTTTAACATCTCTGGGTTGTAGAAATACTCTCCTAAATTTTATTCCAATACAGTCTTTTCCTCCCTCCATCCTTCCCTTCCAGGATAACATTCATCTCTTTCTTCCGGCTGAAATGGTGTGGGCTAGGGGACTAGCTTTTAACTAGATGCCATTACCATTTTTTTTAAGTTATTTTTAATTGACAAATAATCATTGTATATTATTTATTTATGGGGTACAATATGATGTTTTAGTATACATTTTCCTTGTGGAATGATGAAGCCATATTCATTAGTAAATCCATCACCTCACATACTTATCTTTTTTTTTTTTTTTTTTTTTTGAGACAGAGTCTCACTCTCTTGCCTGGGGCGAGTGCCGTGGCGTCAGCCTAGCTCACAGCAACCTCAAACTCCTGGGCTCAAGCAATCCTACTGCCTCAGCCTCCCAGGTAGCTGAGACTACAGGCATGTGCCACCATGCCCGGCTAATTTTTTCTATATATATTTTTAGCTGTCCAATTAATTTCTTTCTATTTTTGGTAGAGACGGGGTCTCACTCTTGCTCAGGCTGGTCTCGAACTCCTGAGCTCAGAACGATCCACCCGCCTCGGCCTCCCAGAGTGCTGGGATTATAGGCGTGAGCCACCGCACCCGGCCACTTACCATTTTTTTTGTGGCGAAAGCATTTAAAGTCTACTCTTTTAGTAATTTAAAAATACACAACGCATTGTTATGTATCATAGTCGCCCTGCTATGCCATAGATCGCTAAGGCGTATTCCTCCTGTGTAACTGAAATTGAATACCCTTCGATCAGCATCTCCCCTCTCCCCATCCCCCGCAGCCCCTGCAACCCCTGTTCTACTCTCCGGCACTGTGAGTTCCACTGTTAGGTTCCACACACTGGTGAGATCATGCGGCGTTTGTCCTTCTGTGCCTGGCTTAGCTCATTTGACGTAACGCCCTCCAGGTTCATCCGTGTTGTCACGAATGACAGGACTTCCTTCTTCCTTGCTGCTGAATGGTAGTCCATTGTGTCGTACCCCACACTTTCTTTTCCCGTTCACCCGCTGAGGGACACCTAGAGTGACCGTATCTTGGCTGTCGTGACGAGCGCTGCAGCAAACGTGGGAATGCGGGTATCTCTTTGCGACGCTGCTTTCAATTCCTTTGCGTACATGCCCAGCAGTGGGATTGCTGGGTCACAGGGAGTTCTCTTCTTAATTTTTTGAGGAAAAACATTTTCCCTAATGGCTGTACTAATTTATATTCCCACCAGCAGTGCACAAGGGTCCCCCTTTCTCCACATCCTCACCCACACTTGTTGTCTTTGGTGCTAGCCATCCTCGCAGGAGTGAGGCGAGATGTCACTGTGGTTTTGATGTACGTTTCCGTGACGATGAGCATTTTCTCATGTACCTGCTGGCCATTTGTTTGTCTTCTTTTGAGAAATATCTATTTATGTCCTTCTCCCATTTTTAATTGAGTTCGTTTTCATGCTATTGAGTGGTTTGAATTCCTTATATGTTTTGGATATTAGACCCTTACTAGATAGATGTATGGTTTGTATATACTTTCTCCCAATGCCACTATTGCTTCTTAAATAAAGCATTCTTTTTTCGTTTAAAGTAAAACGACACTATATACATTTTTGGATCTTTTTCAGGACTTGGGATTCTTTCTTTTCTTCCTTCCTTCCTTATTTATCTCTGTCTGCCTCTCTTTTTGTGCCAAGAGCATACTGCTTTTTTATTACAGAAGCTCTAGAATAAGTATGACTATTTTTGTAAGTCAAGAACCTCAGTATTCTTATGTTTTGTTTTTCAAAACAGTATTTCCCTTTTTTAAAACATATATTCTTTCACATGAGCTTTAAGATAATTTTTGCCAGCTGGGCGCGGTGGCTCATGCCTGTAATCCTAGCATTCTGGGAGGCCAAGGCCAGGAGGATTGCTTGAGATCAGGAGTTCAAGACCAGCTTGAGCAAGAGCAAGACCCCGTCTCTATTAAAAATAGAAAAAAAATTAGCCAGTCAACAAAAATAGAAACAAAAATAGAAAACAAAACCTTGGCAGGTCACCAAGGTGCTGGGTTCTGTCCGTTGACCTGTAGTGGACCTTCTAGGTGCCCCCCTGCAGCATTCAGAAAGACTAGTAGAAATTACATTGCCTCACTGAATTTTAAGTTTTCTGCATTTGCTTAGAAACCATTTCATGAAGAAGCCGTAATGCACCATGGCAGTGTCCCTCAGACTCCTCAGCGCCACATCCAGAGGCCCAGGTCCTTCACCGGCAGCGAGGGAGAGGAGCAGCCGGCCCACCCAGATCCACCCCCGTCCCCGCCACGCCCTTCGCCCCCTCGGCCAGCCCCTCTGCACCCCAGTCCCCCGGTTACCAGATCCAGCAGCTGATGAGTCGCAGTCCCGTGGCCGGGCAGAACATGAACATCACCCTGCAGAGCGTGGGTCACGTCGTCGCGGGAAACCAACAGATCACACTGGCCCCTCTGCTGCTCCCCAGCCCCACCTCCCCAGGGTTCCAGTTCAGCGCACAGCCGAGGCGGTTTGAGCATGGGTCTCCATCGTACATTCAAGTCACTTCACCCCTGTCCCAGCAGGTCCAAACGCAGAGCCCCACGCAGCCCAGCCCCGGGCCGGGACAGGCCCTGCCGAGTGTGCGTGCGGGCGCCCCGGGCCCCGGGCTGGGCATCTGCAGCAGCAGTCCCACGGGAGGGTTCGTGGACGCCAGTGTGCTCGTGAGACAGATCAGCTTGAGCCCGTCCAGTGGGGGACACTTCGTGTTTCAGGAGGGCTCGGGACTCACCCAGATCGCCCAGGGAGCCCAGGTGCAGCTCCAGCACGCGGGAACCCCCATCGCAGCCCGAGAGCGGAGACTGTCCCAGCCTCATGCACAGCCGGGTGGCACCATCCACCACCTGGGACCCCAGAGCCCTGCGGCCGCTGGTGGGGCCGGCCTGCAGCCGCTGGCCAGCTCGGGCCACATCGCCATGGCCAGCTTGCCCCCCCAGATCAGCAGCATCGTCCAAGGCCAGCTGATCCAGCAGCAGCAGGTGCTGCAGGGGCAGCCGCTGGCCAGACCCCTGGGCTTCGACAGGACCGCCGGCGTGCTGCTCCCCGGGGTCGGGGGCACGTCTGCGTTCGGGATGACGTCCCCGCCCCCACCCACCAGTCCTTCCAGGACCGCCATGCCCCCAGGCCTTTCCAGCCTTCCACTCGCGTCCTTGGGGAGTACCGGAGTGAGGAAGGCCCCCAAGAAGTTAGAGGAGATCCCGCCGGCGTCTCCGGAGATGGCACAGATGAGGAAGCAGTGCCTGGATTATCACTACAGAGAGATGGAGGCTCTGAAGGAGGTAAGGAATACTTGATCGAACTGTTTTTCCTGCAACATTTTCAAGGGAATATGATGGATTTTTAGTTTTCAAGAAGAAACTGTACGGACCGCTTCAAGCCCATCTTAGGCAGAATGATTTGGACCTTGAGGAAGAGGAGGAGGAGGAGCAGTCTGCAGTCATTAACGATGAGGTAACGATTTTGTGACTCCCTGTCGCGGGAAATGGCTGTCCTGGCTCACACGGGCACGCAAGTGAGATTGGGAGTCTATGGAGTGAAGCGAGCGTTGTAGGCATCTCACTGTGGGCGGGCGTGTGGTGCCCCTGTGGTCTCAGCTACTTGGGAGGCCTGGGCGACAGAGCCACACCCTGTCTCTAAAACAAACAAACAAACAAAAAAACCCGAAACAACCCACTACGATTGTGGCCTTGGCAGCTGTTTTAAAGAGCTTCCTGGGAGTTCTGGGTATGCGTACGCGTGGCCCAGCCGCAGGTGCCTCCTGCCCCCCAGCTGTGGCACTCACACAGCGTCCCCTGCCTTGGGATGCCGCCTCACTCCCTCACCGTAGCAGGGACCCACAGCCCCCCTTCCAGCCGCCTGCAGTCGGGCGGCCCCCGAGGAGCGGAGAGTCTGCAGCACCTGCGTCTCCACGTCGGTGTTTGTGTAGGTTACCTGTCCGACTGAGTACAGAGTACTGAGCAGAGTACACAGAGCGGAAATCTGCAGAATGTCGAGGGGCAGTTCTCAAATCCACAGTTGCGTGCGGAGGTGTTAGTGTTTCTCTCAGAAAATAGTAAATCAGGGAAATAAAGTAATTGTAAGAATATAGAACACGTGAATGACACGAATTGACAGATCGTTCTGTTTGACTCTATAACACACACATATGTGTATAGAGATACGTGTGTGTGAAAACTGTCAACAAAGAGAGAATAATTTTTTAAAGCATACATGGAGATTTTTTTGTAATTTGGCCCCCAAGGTGAACCTCAATGAAATTTTAGAAGTCAATCTCACAGGGACCATCCTCTCCCTACAGTGCAGCAAAATTAGAAACCAATTATTTGAAACATTTTTTATGTCTGGAAACGAAGAAACTTACTTGGGGAATTGGTGCAAGTAAGAAAGCCACACTTTTTAAACCTTTGAACGATTGTTTATATATATATGTTTTTGAGACTTCGAAAATCATTAAATCGCATTTTCAGGAAATTTTCAGAAGTATTCTGTAAGTCAGTGTGCAAACCCACCTTGACACGTTGATGCCTTATTTTCACATCTTAGTGTTTTTCTAATTTTGCCTCTCGGCACAGCGGAGCCCTCCTCCCGCACCTCTGCGTGTGCGTTTGTGTCAGGGGGTCGGAAGTGGCAAGTACCCAGAGGGGCTGCCTCTGACGGCCAGTGTTCCCTAACATTTGATCTCGGGGTTTTCCACAGTGTGAGAAGACACCACACCTTCCAAGGAAGAGAACCTGCTAGCAGCTGGTTTCCTTCAGGATGGGACAAGCCGGCCTCAGCTGTGCCTTCAGGCGGGGCCTGCCCAGGTCAGGTGTCCCGTGGGGACGCACACACTCGGGTGCGGGTGTCCTGTGGGGGTCGTCCATGCACAGAATCTCCTGCTCCAAGCACTGCTGAGTTTCTCCCCCAACCTACTGAAATGCCCAAATTCCCACTTCCACATCAGAGTATTCTCTTCTGGGGTCAGGCTTAAAGGCCTCAGCGCCTGCCGTCAGCGCCGATTCCCTCCTGAGGCTGCTGCCTTTACCCGGTGTCGGCATTTTAGGCATATCGATTAGCAATTGCATTGCAGGTTCCTGGAATAGTAAGAAATGTTTGTGCATTTTATTCAAGCACATTACTTGATTACGGAGTCGACTTACTTGATTTCCTAAAGAATTTAATTGTGGTAAAATACTAGAAGGTAAAATTTACCATCTTACTCAATTATTTTTAGTTTTTTCTGGGATACTGATAAGTGTTTAGGTTTGGTTTTTATTATTTATGATGTGTGTTTGTTTATAACTAGCCTTCTGGACATTTTTAGCCAGAAGGACCAGTTTCTTTTTTAGTATTTCCATCTGTGAGCTTTTTAGATGTAAAGTGCTGTTTGACTTTGAGTTCCTTTAGTTTAAGAGTGTGTTCCCTGTGAACATCCCGGGCTGATGCAGTTAATTTCTCTCCTAAAGACCTTTTGGTTTGCTTTGCTGTAGGAGGTGTGTCATCACACGGATGCAGATTAACTTGCCGTTCTGCCTCATTAGATCAAAGTGTGTCTTTTAGACGCAGCATTATCTTCCCTGGGAGTGTTTTCCTGCTTCTCCCCCATGTGCCCTCCCCGTCCCCTGCAGACCTGCCCGAGGGCTGGCCGCGCCCCAGACCTGTGTAAAGACACTGCCTCGACCTGACCTGGGTGCCCGCCAGCCGTGAATGGAGGTTTATGCGGGTCTCAAGGCTCCCGGTGCCCAGGGCCCAGACGTGTCCTTTCCAGCCCCTGTGCGTCAGCGGCCACAAAGAAGACCACGTGCCCTGGGCGGGGCCGTGCGACGTGGGGCAGCTGACGTGGCCTTCTACAGCGAGGTCCACCCTCTGGGTGTGAGACGCAGATATCGGTCAACTTTGAAAGAGTTTTAAATTATTCTCCCTTTCTCCTCCCTTCCTTTCGATATCACCTCTTAGGTGAAAGTTGTCGCAGGAAAGGATGGGCAGACTGGGACCCCCGTCACTATAGCAACCGAGCTTCCGCCAGAGGTTTCCGCTGCCTTCTCCTCCCAGCAGCAACCGTTTCAGGTACTTGTCCGTGGTTCTCAAACGTGGCTTCCTCCCAGGGTTTCCTTAGGCAGATTTGGGGATTTGACATTCTCTGGCAGAATCCAGAGATTTTCCCAGAGCCGGTCCTCTGTAGTTAAAATGTATGTCTTTGGAAGACGTTGCAAGGGCTCTTAGTTTCGGTGCATGAATTCTGTTATTTTTTTCCTGCTGTTGCTGAAATGAAAAAGCGTGTGCCTCTGGCCATTGGTTGTGCTAACTTTTTTGCTTGAATGTTTTTCATTTGTCTTTGCTTTTCCGATATATTTCCTTTTTTTTTTTAATGCTTTTGTGTGATTGTGGCTTCTTTGCAATAGGCTTTTCTCCCCTCTTCCCCCGTCTTTATCTGCTTTTTTAAAAAAGAAATAAATTTTCTAAATTATTTTCTTGCTAGAGTGGGTTGGTTTATTTTTTAAATATGTTTTAAGGAATGAGTAGCAAAAAACAATGATTTTAGATCTTGGAACACAAGGAAGTGCCTGGAAACCACCACTCTGTTATTACATTCCTATACAGTTAAAAAAATGTTTGAAAAATTATGGTAAAATATACATAACAAAATTTACCACTTTAACCATTTCTAAGTGTACAGGTTAGTGACATTAAGTGTATCCACATTGCCGTGCAACCATCACCACAATCCATCTCCGGAACTTTTTCATCTTCCCAAAGTGAAACTGTCTCCCCAGGAAACACCAACTCCCCAGACTCCCCCAACCCCTGGCGATGTCTACTCTCCTTTCTAAGAGTCTTGACTATGCCAGGGACCTCACACAGGTGGAATCACACAGCATTTTTTTTGACTGGCTTATTTTACTTCGCATAGTGTCCACAAGTTTCATCTACATTGTAGCATGTGTCAGAATTTATTTCTTTTATTTTTTATGAAAAAAAAATTTTTTTTTAGAGACAGGGTCTCGCTCTGCTGCCCAGGCTGGAGTGCAGTGGCGTCGTCATAGCTCACTGTAAACCTCGAATTCCTGGGCTCGAGCCATCCTCCTGCTTCAGACTCTCCAAGTGCTGAGACTGCAGGAGTGAGCCACCTTGCCCAGCCAGAATTTCCTTTCTTTTTAAGGCTGAATAATGTTCCATTGTGCGGATAGGCTACAGTTTGCTTATTCGTTCCCTTGGACACTTGGGTTGCTTCTGTGTTTCAGCTGCTGTGAATAATGTCGCTATGCAAATGTCTCTTTAAGTCCCTATATTCGATTCTTTTGGGGACATATCCAGAAGTGAGATTGCCAGGTCATGTGGTGCAATTTTTGAGGGGTGTCCACACTGTCTCCACAGCAGTGGTACCATCTTACTTTCTCCACGTCCTTGCCAATACTTGTTCTTCTGCTTTTTGATGATGGCCATCCCAATAGGTGTGCTATACCCTTCACAGTGTAACAGAAAATACATACCGAGTACATGTGCACCTGCAGCCAGAGACACTCAAAGTTGTAATCAGTCAACCAGCCCGTGCTGTTGAGGGGCCAGAATTGACTGGGAGAGGCAGCACTTAAATCACCCACCTTAATTCAAGGTGGTAAACGGCCCTGACGCCACGTGCAGGTTCCCACGGGGAGGCTGTGCCCGCAGGACTCCTGTGGCAGGGCCGGGGGTTGTGGGCGGTACCCGTGCTCCATCCAGGCCGGCAGGGCTGGCGCCTGCCCCCAGGGTGATCAATTCTCCAAAACTCCAGATTAGCCTTCAAATCTGACAGAAAGAAAAAAACTATTATCATTGCTTAGTACTTTTCTACAAAAACATCTGCATGTTCCACGCGATGGTTCCACGCGACCAGTGCTGAGGTGGGGAAAGGACGAGCGTCGCTGGGAAGCACGCGAGGGACATCACGGAGGCGGCGGCGGCTGCAGAGGTGCTGCTGCCCAAAGGCAGTGCTTGGGTCACGACAGCGGTGCAGTTTCACTTTTTGATGGCGTCGGTGCCTCGTGGACATTTCCAGTGTCTTTGCTAAGCCCTTATGCAAAGTGTAAGGGAGATACCGTTAGTCGGATTTTACCAAAGATAGCATAGTTTTTGTTCTGCTTGTGCCCATCTGCTGACTGACGGGTGTTAATTTAAGAAGTGCTCTTGCTGGCAAATAAAGCTTACCTACCTCAACCACAGGCCGTCGGCAGTAAGTACACTTCCTTCATCAAAAGGGACAAACACGTACATTTGTTGTGGGCTCTTTTGTTTTTGTTTCTACACACAGGTGAAGTATAACGCCGCGTCTCTGCTATGCGGAGCTCTGCGGGAATACCAGAAGATCGGGCTGGACTGGCTGGCGAAGTTCTACAAGAGGAAACTGAATAGTATTCTCGCGGACGACGCTGGCCTGGGGAAGACAGTGCAGGTCATCGCGCTCTTTGCACACCTGGCCTGCAACGAAGGTGAGAGGGTCCGCGAGGCCTGGCGTGTGGCCCCCGCTCAGGCTGGGTTTCCACGTGACCACGCGAGGTGGCCACAGGTTTAGACCACCCAGCAGCCACGTTTTGGATGATGGTCAGTCGATTTCGCTGGCATTGCATCTCAAAGGAAAAGCTTTTTCAGCTGTGTTCAGTTCCAACCCTTGGTAGGAAATATGAGAATTTCATAGAATCCAAATTGTCTGGAAAGCGATTTCCTTTTTTCCATCTTTCTTTCAATAAATATTTATAAAGCACCTCTACGGAAAGCATTACCCGTATCGTCGACCAAGTCAGTGTTCACAATTTTTGCTTTCTAGTGGCGTTGCCCGCGAGCTCTCCCCTGCCTCGCTCTCCATGCAGGTAACTGGGGCCCCCGCCTCATCATGGCCAGAAACCGGAACACCCTGAAGTGGGAGCTGGAGCTGAAGTGCTGGTGCCCCGGCTTGAAGGTGCTTTTGTACCTCGGCCGCCCACGAGGGTGCAGGGCGAAGAGACAGGTACTGCGCCCACGCCTGGCCTGCGTCTGTGGGTTTGGAGGCACGTCTGTGGGTTTGGGGGTGCATCTGTGGGTTTGGGGGTGCGTGCGGATAATCACCTTTCCCGCTGCTCCTGCCTTGTTGCACCATGGGGGGAGGACAGATGAGAGAGGGGAGTTTAGGTTGAGGCACCAGGTATTTGGATTGGTGAGAGGGAAAGTTTCTTTCTGGTGAATGTTCTTAAGAAATAAACCTTGGTGGGGTTTCCAGGGGAGATTCGGGATCTCTTTCCTAAGAGGTTCCAGAACAAGAAAGAGCCCGTGGGCATAAATGGTACTGTTGGAAAGAACAATGCTGGCATCGCCTTGTGAAATATTCCTTTTTATTATAAATGCACAGTGTGCTCCCAAGTAATATTACTAACTTTCCTTAATATTACTTGTGAGTGTGCCTAGCAGCTTGGATTCATTTCTTTTTCTTTCTCTTTTTTTTTTTTTTTTTTTTTGAGACAGAGTACCACTCTCGCCCGGGTAGAGTGCAGTGGCATCAGCCTAGCTCACTGCAGCCTCCACCTCCTGGGCTCAAGTGAGCCTCCTGCCTCAGCCTCCCAGTAGCTGGGACAGCAGGCGTGACACCACAACCGGCTAATTTCTTTTTCTTGAAACAATGAGTCATGATGAGTCAATGTCTTCTGTAGGTTTTTCTCACAGAACCTACAAATGGGTTTCTATATGTGTACTCATTGATTCTTTCTTGCAGGTGTTATAGTTTCTATAGGATTCGTGTTACTCATTTCAAAAATAAGTGATTACTTTACCTTTTCTTGGTGAGAGAGTCACACACTGAGCTCAGGGCCCTGGTGGGAGAGGGTCTCCCAGCTGCTTGGGCCTGTTTCTCCTCTGTCTTCCAGGAACCTCCCACCTCCGTTTCCACTGTCTCTAATTGTTCTTGGTACTGACTCCTTCCCATCAGCATTTAAACATGCTCAAGTTCATTTCACCAACAAGATGGAAAAAAACACTGTGACACACATCTATAAAACAAATGCTAGCTGTAGTTTTCTTAATTATGAAGAGTTCTTATGTGTCAGTAAGAAGATAATGAGCAACCCAGGGGGAAAATGGGTGAGAGGAATAAATAAACATTCTCCGGAAAAATAAACACATCCAGGAAAAGATCTTGGCTGCACTCAGAAGGAAAGAAACACAGCTCAAAGCGAACTGCAGCTTTTGGGGGCACGCCCAGTGCTGGTCGGGGTGGGGGCACCACTGGTGCAGCATGGACGTCCGTTTTGGAGAAACTAGGCAACGTCTGTCAAGTTCAAGTGCACGTACCCTTTGCAGCATTTCTGCTGTTAAAAGTGTACTAAATACACGTGGTTGGAGAAGATGCCAGGATACAGAGTTGTTAGCTGTAGCACTGACCACACCAGCACCCAAGTGGACGTGGCTCCATGTGCATTCTGTAGGCAGGGTCTGCAGGGTCAAAGGGCAGCTGAGCCGCGCGGAGGACATGTCCCCATTGCTGTAGGCCTGCCGCTCCGTGCGCACCTGCCACAGCGTCAGCACGGCCCTCTGGGGTGTGAAGGGCTGTGGGAAGCCTGCACCGCCATTACAAGATGGCGCCCACATCCTGGGGTACGCCCCTCTCCGGTGCGGGTAAACAAGCCAGTGCGCATGCTCGTTGCTGACTCATTGCCTTGCGTAGCCCAACCTATATAAGCCTGCACCCTTCCGCTTTCGGCGTCTTCCGCATAATGTAAGTTGTAAGGAGCCTCAATAAAG